>PVJN01011334.1:28299-54520 GCA_004026805.1 Lasiurus borealis
GAAATAATGACTGAAAACTTCCCACATCTGGTAAAAGAAATAGACTTACAAGTCCAGGAAGCACACAGAACCCCACATAAAAGGAATCCAAAGAGGAACACACCAAGACACATCATAATTAAAATACCAAGAGCAAAAGACAAAGAGAGAATATTAAAAGCAGCAAGAGAAAAACAGTTTATTACCTACAAGAGAGCACGCATACGACTCTCAGCTGATTTCTCAACAGAAACCATGCAGGCCAGACGGGAGTGGCAAGAAATATTCAACGTGATGAATAGCAAGAACCTACAACCAAGAATAATCTATCCAGCAAAGCTAACATTCAGAATTGAAGGGCAGATAAAGAGCTTCACAGATAAGAAAAAGCTAAAGGAGTTCATCAACTCTAAACCAGTGTTATATGAAATGATGAAAGGTACTCTTTTAGAAGAGGAAGAAGAAAGAGGTAAAAGCCAAAAAATTTGATCAACAGAATAAACTGGTGAATATAATAGAATCAGGAGCACAGAAAGGGAGTGGACTGTTAATTCTTAGGGGGAAAGGGGTGAAGGGTGTACAGGGAGAGACTGGACAAAAATCATACACCTATGGAAGAGATCAATAGAAGGGAGCTAAGAGCAGAGGGAGAGGTGGGAGCTGGTTGGAGGGGTGCTATGGAGGGGAAAAAAGAGAAACAAATGTAATAATCTGAATAATAAAGATTTAATTAAAAAAACAAAACAAAACATGAAGCTGTATGAGACACAAAAACCAACCAGGCACTGCACTGGAGGATAAACATTGTATAATTCCACTTTCATGAAATCTCTAGAATGGACAAGTTCATAGAGGCAGAATATTATATAGACAGGACCAGGGCCAAGGATAGAGAGTTATTGCTATGGTTATGGAGATTCTGTTTAGGATGATAAAAAAAAGATTTTAGAAATAGTGGTCATGGTTGCACAACATGTAAGTGTAATTAATGCTACTGAATTATACATTTAAATGGTTAAAATATTGTATATCCTATCTAATAAAGAGGAAATATGCTAATTGACCTTCATATTATCACAAAGATGGTGGCACCCATAGCCACAGATAGCGGCGCCCAGTCCTCTCAGCCCCGCCAGAGTGGCAAGTGCACAGCAAGTCCAGGTCCGTCTGCCTCCAGAGTCCCCAGTCCCTTCAACCTTCCCAGCTGCCCGGGGCTGGCCTGAGGCACAGGCAAGCCTTGGATGGTGGTTGCCCAGCCACCCAGGGCTGCCTGAGTCTCAGGTAACCAGGGCTGGCCGAGGCTTGTGCTGCTGGTAGTGGCAGCAGAGGTATGATGGGAGTGTCACCTTCTCTAATCACCAGGTTGCCTCCCACCCCTAAGGGTTCCCGAACTGTGAGAGAGGGCAGGTCAGGCTGAGGGAGCCCCTCTCCAGTGCATGAATTTTCATGCACTGGGCCTCTAGTCCTAACTAATAAAAGAGTAATATGCAAATAGACTGTACCTCCGCTACACCCACAAGCCATGGCCTCCAGCCAATCAGGAGCAAGTATGCAAATTAACCGAACCAGGATGACTGAGGCCATGGAATGAGAAGGAGGCTTGGGTTTCCCTGGCAATGGAGGAAGCCAAGTTCCTGAACTTCCCTGGTTTCCACTGAAGGCTACAAAGTTTCAATTATAGAAGATAAGTAAATCCCAGATACCAAGGCCTTCGCCAGACTGCAAACCACCACAGGCCCCTCGCCCAGATCACCCCACGCCCCAAGAGAACACCCACTCTGATCCAAGACACCCTTTAGAGCAAACTAGCTGTTCCAACCCATGCACCAGGCCTCTATCCTATCTAATAAAAGAGTAATATGCAAATTGACCATTACTCCAACACACAAGAGTGCTGCCCCCATGTGGTCAAAGATGGCTGCCCCATGTGGACACAAGATGGCCACCACAAGATGGCCAGCAGGGAAGGGCAATTGGGAGGGACTAGGCTGCAGGAGAGGGCAGTTGGTGGAGATCAAGCCTGCAGGGGAGGGCAGTTAGGGGCAATTGGGCTGTCAGGGAAGTGGTTAGGCGATGACCAGGCTGGCAGGCAGAAGCAATTAGGGGCAGGCAGGTGAGCAGTTGGGAGCCAGCAATCCTGGATTGTGAGAGGGATGTCCAACTGCCTGTTTAGGCCTGATTCGTGTGTGGGATTGGGCCTAAACAGGCAGTCAAACATCCCTTGAGGGGTCCCAGATTGTAGAGTGTGCAGGCTGGGCTGAGGGACATGCCCCACTCCGTGCACAAATTTCATGCACCAGGTCTCTAATATATATATATATATATAATTTGTTGATGTTGTTAATCTTCACCTGAGGATATTTTTTTCCCCAAAGATTTTTGGAGAGATCAGAAGGGAGGGGGAGAGACACACAGAAAGAAGCGTTGATGTGAAACACATTGGTTGGTTACCTCCTGCATGTGCCCTCACAGAGGCTGGAGATCAAGCCTGCAACCATGTCCTTGACTGGAATTAAACCTGAGACCCTTCAGTCCATGGAATGATGTTCTAACCACTGAGCACTGGCTAGGTTCATATTATATACTAGATGCCTGGTGCATGAATTTGGTGCACAGGTAGGGTCCCTCATCATGGTCAGCAATTGGGGCTGATCAGGGCAAATGGGGCCAACTCAGGTGATCAGGGCTGGCTGGCCTGGGGGAGGGACCACAGGAGGTTAGCTGGCCATGGAAGGTTGGCTGTGGGAGCACACTGACCATCAGGGGGCAGCGCCTGCATTGAGCATCTGCCCACTGGTGGTCAGTGCATTGTCATAGTAACCAGTTGACCAGTCATTCAGTTGACTGATCGTAATGGTCACTTAGGCTTTTATATATATAGATTTTATCACAATTTACAAACATAATAATGTAACATAAAAACTATTAGATTGTACACTATAAATGGGTAAATTTTATCCAATAAAGTGCTTAGAAAGAGAGGTTTAGGAGGTAGAATCAGTAGGAAATTGTAGTGTACTATGTATTGGAAGGGAGTGAATATGTGTCATTCTTATGACCACTCAGCAACTGACACACTTCCTGTGTCCTATTGCAGAAGATGAAATTTCATCTGTTCATTTTCCCAGCCTCCTGGTAGCCAGACTCTGCCAATCAGAAATGCCTCCTGCCTTTCATCAGACTGGCAGGGAACTTGTGTAAAGCTGTGATGTCAGGCAGGTTCCCCTAGGGGGCAGAGCAGTGCAGGGGCAGTGTCCTGGTAGCTGGACACTGATTTGGGGATAGCACCCGTGAAGCCAGCTGAGGGCTCCAGTTCTGCAGGAGAGTGAGCAGAGCCTTCCTGAGAGCATTCTTAAGGTCAGATTTGGGAGGTGGCTTTAGGCTTCAAGGCCTCCAAACTGATTTTCCAACACTCCCATAAGTTCTGTGAGTTGTCTAGTGTTTTTTAAAATAAATGACCATTTTACTTACATTAGCCAGAATTGGTGTCTGATGCTTACAACAAAATAGCCTGAATTACCATATTTTTCCGTGTATAAGACGCTATCTTTTTCTAACATTGTTAGACTGAAATTGAGGGGTGTCTTATACATGAAAGTTAGCTGGGGAGGGAGCCACATGGGTTTGTAGCTGCCCATACCTTGTCAAACAGGTTTCTTCCCATCACGAGCCTTATTGTTACTGACGTCAGCTTATGCTGTAATTGGAGGTGGAGATGGAGAGTTTGCAGATGCAACAGGGACTTGAGTGTTCTGAGCCCATAAAGCTGTCAAAAGATAAAAAGATAAATACCAGTAAGTGATTGTCTTACTCTGCAAAATCCAAACTGAATGTAATCAGCTCTGCAAAGGAGCATGGAAATAGAGCTGCCGAGAGACCATTTGGACCTCCTCCCACTGAGTGTAGGGTCAGACTGAAGAAAAGAGAAAGAATAACTCCTGAAGATGCCAAAAAAGAAGGTTTTAAGAGGAAAACCAGCAAATTGGGCAAATGTGGAGCAGAGGCTTAAGGCTTAGATTATGGAACAGCAGCAGAGTGGCTTATGTGTGTCAACCAAGCTTAATCAGTGTCAGGCAAGGATGTTTGTGAGCAAAATGAACATCGATGATTTTACAGGAAAGGCAAAATGGTGATTCATTTTCATGAGGAGAGAAGGGTTGGCCATGAGAACATGAACAAAGCCCAGGAAATGCCACCAGTTTATGAGGATAATCTCACATATAGAGACAGGGACTCAGAAGACAGCAGTGATACAATAGAAAGTGAAAAATTGTTATGTCTGGAACTAATAGTGAATGAAGAAGAGAGCAGTGATGCACCAGAGGCTGGATAAAGTGATATGCTGCATAGTATCATAGTACTGTTATGTAAATATTACCTGCGGTAATCTGTATACAGTGGTACCTCGAGATACGAGTGCCCTAACATACGAGATTTTTGAGATACGAGCTGTCGAGCGAGCTATTTTTGCTTTGAAATATGAGCAACATTTGAGATAGGAGTAATCGCGAGGATCGGCTGGCTGCACACGACCCACCAGTTTACCATGACTCGAGCGTCTCATAGTTTCCCACGCCTCAAGGTTATGGAATGAATTAAACTCGTATCACGAGGTACCACTGTATATAAAAGCCTAAGTGACCATTATGACCAGACGACCAGCTGGTAGCTATGATGCTGCACTGACCACCAGGGAGCAAATGCTCAATGCAGGAGCTGCTCCCTGATGGTCAGTGCACTCCCACAGCCAATCTCCCATGGCCGGCCAACCTACTACGATCCCTCCCCCCGCTGGCCAACTTCCCACAGTCCCTCCTCCTGGCTGGCTGGCCCCATTCAGCCTCAATGGGATGGGGACTGGGTGAAGACGGCCCCAATCAGCCCCAATCATTGGCCAGGCTGAGGAACCCTACCTGTGCACGAATCCATGCACTGGGCCTCTAGTTATTAAATAAAAATGTGTTGTGTTTTATGTTTAAAATATTTATTTCTTAATTTTGGGTTGGAACAGTAGGGGGTGTCTTATACACGGAAAAATACAGAATATAAAAATTAGTCCCAGGTCCTCAGAAAGTTAAGTAAAATATGGGGTGGAATTTTTGGACAATATGTTACTTACTGAAGGGAGTAAAGATCAAGCTAGTCTTAAAGAGAGGGGCTCTGACCTGAGTAGAGTGGACATTGGAATAAAGGACTCACTGAGACTCACAGGAGAAACAGTTACCAACCCTGTCAGAGAAGACAACGATGGGCATGAAGACGGCTCCGTCCAGTCTCCCACACAGTGGGCTAGTTACCAGCACCAGGAGCCTGGTGGCCAGCAGCAGTGATTAAAATTGATTCAGCCCCTCGTGGCAGATGGATTAAAGGGGATCTGGGGGGAGGGGGGAAAAAGGAAGGTGGATGGCATCTGGCTCCCTTCCAGACTCTGTCTTCCTGCTTCCTGAACAGTGGCTGAGGCAGGAAGGTCTTAGGGCCGAGGAAGGGAGTGTTTTTGCATTTCCAGGGGTCTGATATGTGTGTATTATTCTGTCAGCCAGATGTGGAGCAGCTTTTAGTCCGGGCCTCACAACTCTGGTCTGGGTGCCTCTGAGTTGATGTGACCAGTAGGCATTTTTAAGATCCCAGCTTGTCTATCAGAGAAAGCTTTGAGCTGGACTTGGATTTGGATTCATGTCAAGGGCACATGGAGCCTGGCAGGTGGATGGGCTCCCAGGGTAAGTTGGAAAATGAGAAAAGGGACAAGGAATTCTATAGTTAGATGATGGAGCCTGCCAGAAACTGCACATGTTGGTAGACACTAAGATGGAGCGAGGCACAGAAGCCAGGGCTCGCTGCGTCCAGCATCACTGTGGGCACCCAGGGCTGAGGACGGGCCATGCATCTGGCTGTGTGCTGACCGCTGGGAACATGCTCAGGGAGGGTGCAGGCAGGGACCTCAACAAAGCCAAGGGCAGGTCTTCCTGGCGCCTTGGCTCCTCTGGAGCACAGCCAGGTCAAGTTTGCTGAATGAACAAAGCTCTGGTGTGCAGGTGCTTTAGTGGTCAGATGACGACGAGCCAAACAGACCGCACTCTCATCTCATTTCGGGTCATAAGCATTCACCTAGAACTTACAAAAAGGCACTGCAGCCCAGAGAGGCCAAGTGGTGTGCCCAAGGCCAGAGCTGGCCCAGAACTATGCTTTCCATCACACACTGCTGCCTGTCTTCACAGACGGCCCACCATTGGAGAAATTTAAAATACATGAGTATTTCAAACAAATACATATTGGGTACTGAGTCATTTGTGAGAGAGAATCAAAGAACAGACTTTTAGATGAGGCTGGGGCAAGAAAAATGGTTCAAGTACAAGTTTCGAAGGAAAGTTTAAAGCGATGTAACATCTATGATTGTACTCAGGAAATTACAGCACTTGGTTAATTACGACAGCTTGCACGGGCAAGCTACAGGCTGAGATAAGGTGACTAGGTTTAAGCAAGAATAGAGTATGCAGACCTGACAGGCCAGGCAGACAAGTGGCCGAGGCCATAACTGCAGGTGCTACTCAGGGGAGAAATCACACAACCCCCCTCAAGTTGCCTGGCAGACTCTGGTCTTGCAGACATAGCAACCCTGGCAAAGAGCGGAATCTTCCTGCGCAGTGGCCGCTGCCGCCCTGGAGGGAGGTGCAAGGCAACTTCAAAATGCTTTCTTGATTCTGGTTCTACATCTCAGAACCAGGCCCAGAAAGTAATGCAAGCATTCCAATTATGAGGAATGGGAGGTGGGAGCCCAGCTCTGTATCTGTCACCTGGGCTCCACGCTCCTTCTGCTTTAAGTTTGGGACAGGAGTTAGTCACCTTGATGCCAGGCTTATATATTCATTGGCTGAAGTGGGGGCATACAAGCTTACAGATCTCCATTTTTAAAAATACAAGCCTTTTGTTTAAACCTTAAAAAGTAAATTTGGTAAAAAAGTACAAGTTCCTCCCATACTCCCCCCAGCTCCTGTTGGCCAGAGGTGGACACCCTCAGTGCTGGGCTCAACTTTCTGGTTTTCTGCATGGATGATGCACATTTTTGTCTTTAGAAACGAATGAGAGCATGTTACCATATAGAGCTGCTTTTGACTTACCAGGTTTATTATTATATTATTGCCAGGTTTCAACATCAATATACACAGTGCTACTTCTTTTCCCTGACTGCTTAGAACCCTGATGTATGGATGTGTCATAATTTATTTAACTACTAAAGACCCAGTGCATAACATTAGTGCACTGGGGAGGGAGTGGGGGAAGGTGTCCCTCAATCCGGCCTGCTCCCTCTTGCAGTCTGGGGGGATGTCCTCCTAGAGGCCCTTAGTGCTGCAGCAGATGTAGGAAAGCCTCCAGCCACCACCACAGAGTTTGCCAGCTGTGAGCCCGGCTTCTGGATGAGCTGCACTCTCTTTGTGGGAGCACACTGATGCTCCTGCATTGAGCGTCTGCCCTCTGGTGGTCAGGGTCTGTCATAGTGATCAGCCATTCAGCTGTTGAGTTGATTTGCATATTACCCTTTTATTATATAGGATGACCCACTGGTATGTTGTTCCCAATATTCATTATTCTCTCTTACAAAAAACAGTACAGTCAACAGCTTTATAGCAAGTACCTCTGCTCACTTATATGATTATTTCTGTGAAACAGAGTCTGAGAAGTATATTGCTAGCTCTGTGAGGCAAATTCTAGAAAGTGTACTTGCAGGTGAAAAAGTGAGGGCATTTTAGCTTTTGATACATTCTCCAAAATTCTCCTGAAGTTTGCATCCATTTGCAGCCTGTCTCCCTCACACTCCTCCAGCAGTGGGTGCAATAACCCTCTTCATTGTCAGTCAAGAAGTTCCCAGATGGCCACCGGAGCTCTGATGCAAGGAAGCCTCCTGCTTCCCGAGTACCCTGCTAATGGCAACATTCAGGAGCTTTATGGCAGCATGGTTCATTTCCACCATATTTCCTTCATTATTAAGCTATTCATGTTCCTATGTGATTCAAAGCTATTTACATTTGATTTTCTTTCTTTTTTTCCATTTTTTTAAATTTAATAAATCTTTTTTGTTCAGATTATTACATTTGTTCCTCTTCCCCCCCCCCATAGCTTCCATCCACCCAGCTCCCACCCCTCTCTCTGTCCTTACCTCTCCCCGAATTGTCCTCATCCATAGGTGTATGACTTGCACCCCTCCTCACCCGTCTGCCCTGAGAATTATCAGTCCATTCCCTTTCTATGTCCCTGATTCTATTATATTCACCAGATTATTCTGTTCATTAGATTTTTTATTCTCTTGATTTTTAGATTCACTTGTTGATAGATATATTTTTGTTGTTCATATTTTTTATCTTTACCTTTTTCTTCTTCCTCTTCTCAAAGAATACTTTTCAGCATTTCATATAATACTGGTTTGGTGTTGATGAACTTCTGTAGTTTTTTATCTGTGAAGCTCTTTATCTGCCCTTCAATATCTTGTTCTCTCTCTTCTTCTGGCACCCCCATAATTCTGATGTTGATACGCTTGAAGTTGTCCCAGAGGCTCCTTACACTATCTTCACATTTTTGGACTCTTTTTGCTTTTCCAGTGGAGTGTTTTCTTTTTTTTTTTTTTTGTATTTCAAATCTTTAACTTGATTCTTGCATTCTTCCAGTCTGCTGTTAGGTCTGTATTTTTTATTTCAGTCAGTGCATGTTTAATTTCTAGTTGGTCCTTTTTCATCTCTAGTTGGTTCTTTTTAATCTCCTCTTGGGTCTCGCTAAATTTATCCATCTTTTTAGGAAATTCTTGAAAAACCTTATAACCGTGGTTTTGAACTCTATATTCAGTCGTTTGTTTTCCTCCATTTCTTTTGTTTGTGATCTCTTCCTTTGTCTCCACATTTTCACTACAACAGGAGAACTTCTCTGCTGGAGGCAGCCTTATGATGCAAGACTTACAAAATTGCAAAAACTTCTCTGTTCAGCTTGGATGGGGTGGAATCTCAGGGATGAACAGAAACAGCCTTGGCTTCCCGTACACCCTGCCCTACGTGGCCATTGGGTCTCAGTGTCCCTTGATAATTGCTGCAGCCCTCTCTGTGTGCATGCGTGCACCTCCAGACCTCTGCCTTTCTGGTTCCCATGCACTCTGGGGACCTGTATGAGCCTGGGTCCCCAGGGTCTTGCCCAAAACTGGGGTTCAGTGCAGTTGAAAGTGGATTTCAGTGCAGTTGGGAGGTTCTGTCTCCCTCCCACTAGAGAAAGCCAGCAGCACAATTAGCAGTCTGTCCTCTCTGTGCAGAGTGGTATGTGCGCCTCCAGACCTCTGCCTTTTAGCAGCTCCCCTAAGTTTCCGTGCACTCCTCCCTTTTCATGACAGTCCAGATGAGTCTTGCCAGAAGCTGGGGTTCAGTGCAGTTGGGAGTTTCTGTCTCCCTCCCACAAGAGGAAGCCAGTCAGGTACTACTCTGCTGCCATCTGCTTCACACACCTACCTCAGCTGTACCTCCGTGATCTCCTCTCTTTCCTTCTAGTTGTAGAATTTCCACTCAGCCAGCTTTCCTGTGGTTCTGGATGATGTCCATTTTGTCTTTTAGTTGTAGTTTTGAAATTGTGGTGCGAGGCAGCAGTTTAGGTGTTCACCTATGTCGCCATCTTGGTTTCTCCCTACATTTGATTTTTAAAAAAATTAGTTATTCATATTCTTTGTCTTATTCACTATTGGATGTTGACCTCTTTCCCCCCCTGTGGATTTATAAGAACTTAACCCTTTATCTAGAATAAAAATTATAAATATTTCACCCCAACCTTTTGTATTTTAACATTGTGAAAATATGTAAATGTTTTCTTTTAAAGCCTCTGTGTTTCATGTTATGCCCTAATCCCAGTAGAGACCTATTCACCAATATTTTGTTTTAGTAATTTTATGTGTAATTTCAATGCTTAAATCTCTCATCCTGTGGGAATACCTGTGTTTTTGGGACGAGATGAGGTTATAACCAATGACCCCACCACGAGGCACTTTCCCCTCTGAGCAGATGCTTTGGACCAGTTTCCTCACCTTCCATTTTATCTGGCTTCTCTGTGGGGAGACTGGAAAGCTGGGGTTCTGGAAGCAAATCATGCTCTATTGTTTAGACAGGCTCATGAGAGATTCTGGAGGCCGAAGCAAGTCATCTTCCCAGGGCTCTTCCTTTTACTTTTTCTAAATGTCGACACCATTACCCATCTTCATCCCCGCCCACCTCCACCAGCCCTGCCCCTTCCTTCAAGCCATCACCACACTGCTGTGTCCATGGGTCATGCATATGTGTTCTGTGGTTGATCCCTCCACCTCCTTTCATCCAGTCCCCCTTTTGCTCCCCTCTGACTGCTGTCAGTTTGTCCATGTTTCCATGCCTTTGGTTCTATTTTGTGTGTCAGTTTATTTTGTTTGTTGTTTTTAAATCTTTATTGTTGAAAGTATTACATATGTGCCTGTTTTCCCCTATTGACCCCTCCTAGCCCGCCTGCCTCAGGCCTTCAGCACCCTATTGTCTGTGTCTATGGGTTCTGCATACATTCACACAAGGTCTTTGGTTGATCTCTCTCCCTCTCCCTTCTCCCCATACCCTCCTCCCCGCGTCTTCCCTCTGAGATTCCACAGTCTGTTCTGTGTTTCTGTGTCTCTGGCCCAATTTTGTTCATTCGATTCCACATATGAGTGAGACCCTGGCATACTACCTTCCTGCGATGGCTTACTTCACTCAGCATGCTGCTCTCGGGTCCCTCTGCACTGCTCAAAGCTCTTGCATGTTAGCTGGGACTGAGAAAGCGGGCCTCCTTGCACCAGGTCTCTGGGCCATCTGCGAACTTTCTGGAAATCAAAAGCCACGGCAACAGGGACAGCTTCTCCCAGTGACTCACTACTCCCAGCTCTAACATGTGGCCGTTTCCTAAACGTGAGAGGCAGAGGCAGAGGCAGTGGCTGCTGGCTGCTGGCAGAGCTTCATCCACGCTTGCCTGGGCTCAGGGCCCTCAGGGCACTCGGTCCTTCATGCTGAGCCCTTCCCATGTGCTGTAAGCCCCTCCTTTCCTAGCTCAAGTCCCCTTCTGTCCTACAGCAACTTAGATCAAAGTGGCCTTTGATTTACGTGTTTCAGTCAACAATGAGCCCTAGCAGGGAAAAACACTTAGAAAGCATTTTAATAATGTACTAATATCTTTAACTTGAAGTCAAAACTTCTGCATAAGGGTAATGCCTTACCCGTGGCTGGCAAACTCATTAGTCAACAGAGCCGCAGTTTACTGACCGCTGCCATAGGTAACAAGGGAGCTAGCGCACTCTTGTCGCCTCACCACACAGCACACCACTGGTGTGCTCGTGGCCATGCTGGTGTAAGCACACGGCTGCACTGTGGCTGTGTGAGGGCAGCTCTGCTCCCTAAGAGGGACAGGCCACATGTTGCTGCTGGGTCGGGATTCATTGTGCTTTTGTCGCCAGTGGACTCTTTGCTTATTAAAAAAGTCGGCCATGCTTCACCGCAGTGGCCTCCTGTCGCGTGTTCACTGCATCTCTTGAGTACATGTTTCCCCTTGTGCTTCTTTTAATCTTGTGCTGTTTCTAGATTTACTGTAGGCTGAGTGTGCAATGTTAAGTCTACAGTGGTGGGCAGTGACGTCCAAGCCCTCCCACTCACCACCACTCACCACTCACCTGAGTAACTGCCAATTCCCAAGCGACATTCACGGTGAGTGCCCTATATACTAACAGGTGTAGCACTTTCTAAAATAATTATACCATATTTTTACTGCCTCTTCTCTATGTTTACTGCTAGATATGATTAGACACACTGCTCACCATTGTGTTCCAGTGGCCTATAGTATTCAGGGTAGCAACATGCATATTATACCCAAAAAGAGAGCGAGGATTCCCTCCCCTGCCCCAGACACCTGGTATCTCATCCTTCTGAGAGAGGAGAAAAGGAGGCATTTATTTCTCTGCAAGATTTAGACAGTTGTCTGTTTTCTGCCTTCAGTGAGGTATATACTGTCAGAAAACACATTTTTAGGATTTTCTTTATTTAGCTCTTTTAGGGTTTCTGGAAGGAGAAAAACCAGGCTTTCTGGGGCTGGGATTCCTGGAAGTTGGAGCCTGAGTAAAGTCCATGAGTCAGGCTTTCTTGGGAAGCACAATCCTAGGACTGTAGGGGTGAGGGCTGGAGGGCAGGGGCTGTGTAGGGGCACAGCCCAGAGCTCCGCCTCCCAGACGCCTGCAGCTCCCGCCTTCAGCCACGCGGGGGCGCAGTGGTCACGGGGCTCTCCCTCATCTGACTTTTGTGTGACAGTTACCATGGCTTCTCGCCCTCCCAGCTTCTCCAGGAAGGCCCTAGCACAGGATGCTCAATGAGTGAGAGAATTCCTGAGCGTCTCCCCCCATCCACCTCTGCTCCGCTCTTTGTAGAGGCAGACACTCACTGGCTCACTTGAATTAAATGAGGTGCCGTGTAACTGAGTTCATTGTCCATACTCAGTTATAGGGACACACTTGTGACATAGTTACACATATGTATGCATGCACACACATGTCATGGGTCTCCCTGACGCCAATGGGTTGGGCTGGTAGTAATAATACCTAACATAGCTGGCCCTCTCGTAAGCAGTCAGGAAAACTTAGCTCATTTCATCCTCAGAACAATTTGCTGAAATAGACATTTTTATTGTCAGTGGTTGCCAGAGAGCAAAAGCAAGCTGAAAGCAGTTAGAGAACACTCCTTGCTCCGCTCCTGAGCAGCGGGCTGGTGAGTGGCCCGGCCACCACCTCTCCTGCCACTGCTCTGCTGCCTCTCCCTGGCCATGGGCCACAGCAGCCTGAGTAGCCATGTGCATTGGGAAACTCATGCCACAGCCCAGGGCAAGTGAATGCCTTCAGCGTCTGCGGTCAAGCACCCAATTTCTAGGCTTCTTAGTGCCTTTACCAAACGGCTATCACTCCTTTTCATCTGAAATGAACCGCACTACAGGAAACACTCCCCTAAGCCTGTCCATGTGCATGGCCCGTACAGCGGCCCTGATGCATGTGACTATTGGGCTGGGATTAGCCAGCATCAGCCGGAGCCACAGTCCCTGGCAGCACGGGGCGCCCTGCTCATGCTGGAGAATCCCCCCCAGAAACATGCCAGATCTGGTTCAACTATGTAAGGTTTCAGAGGTGGACACGGTTCAGAGACACGAAATGACTCCCTTGTGAAGCTGAGGCAAGGAATGCGCTAGAACCCGGCCTCTGTGTGGCCATGGCTCTGCCCAGCACGCTACCCATGTGTGACTTTGCAGAAATGTTTAGCTAAGGTTTGCCTCAGTGATGGGAGCAGCATCCCCATATGAACATATCATCTCAACAAAATGATTTTGGTAGAACACATTTCACAATTTTACACGTCACACACTGTGACCAGCCAACCGCTGTTACCGCGCTTGCCCCATCATTGGAGGTTTTGCAATGAACACAATTAGCTGCTTCCCAAGTCTTGACCATTTTTAGTTTATTTCCCCATTTTTCATCTGCCTTTATTTTGTGTCTTGGCTCACATATACTATGTAAATGAGTGACCAAAAATGCTGAAATGTATGTTACCCGTGGCAGCTAAATTTAAAGAAGTTTTCAGTTTTTGTAACAGTGAACTTGCAATATTTTCTCTTTTTTTTTATAAAATCATTCTTTTCTGGTCTTTTCCTGGGTCTTTTGGAAATACTATGAAATTGTTCAGACCATCAGCTGCTGTTGTCTAGGGAAATCATGCAGTGGTGTGGAGACCTCCTTTTTTCCTTAGCTTGAATAAGAGCCATTTAATAGGAAACATTCAGCTTCCATACTTTACCATCTGAGCTTCCATCTGTGGGGAGTGTTATTTGCCCATCTCCTATTTCCCACAAAAACTGGTCCTTGAAGAATAAGGTCAAACATGCTCATGGCACTCCTGCTAATTGGGCCCTGTGGAAGAGCTGGGCATTGAGGGGCTTAGGGTGGAGAACAGAGTGGAAATTTTAAACACACACAATATCAAGGCCGTGACTGGGATAAGCAGGTGCAAGCGGGAAGAGGGGTGGAAGCTTGCTAGAGGAAAGAATTCACAGGAGTAATGAGGACTGGATATCTGGGGAAAGGCCACAGGACAAAAGAAGAATGAATGGAATAGAGAGAAAATCACATAGGCACATGAAGGCCAGCAGCAGGAGAATGAAAGGAGAAGGCATGGGATGGAGAGGAGCTAGCCTAGGGACTAGAAATGGCATAAAGTGTAGAAACAAAACAAGGTACATAGAGAAAAGAAAGTGTCACTCCAGGGAGTTTCTGCCTAAACACTAGATGACTTAGGAGTCAGAGCCAAAACACCAGTATAAATGGAACACCGAGGGCGTGGCAGCCTCCTGTGTCCACTGTCTCATTCCAAAGCCTCGGCCTGGAAGCCAAGCAAGCCGAGGCCCAAGGGTTCCTAGACATCATCTTACCTTCTATTGACAATTTTTTTTTAAAAAAAGGACACAAGACCCTTGGGAAGCATAGTGTGGAGGAAGGAATGGCCCAAGAGAGATGCTGGCTGGGAAGCACACACAGTCCTATAGGGTTTCTTAGAGTACAATTCAGGAGTCAATATCTAGAACAGACAGGGTGCAGCTGGTCACCTGGGTCGCCAGGTAGAGAGCCCACCTTCCAGCCGCTATGCTCTCTTCCTGGGCATCTCTACAGAATCCCTGTGTCCCAGGGCATGGATCGTTCGTCTCCAGCTAGTAAGCCAGGGGTCTTTTCTTTCTTTCTTTTAAAATTTATTTTTTTTTGAATTAAATATTAATTGTTAAGATTATTACATTTATTTCTGTTTTGTTTTTTTTCCCTCCATAGCTCCCCTCCACCCGGCTCCCAACCCTCCCTCTACCCTTACCTTATCCGTGGGTGTATGATTTTTGTCCAGTCTCTCCCTGCACCCCCCTCACCCATTACTCCCTGAGAATGATCAGTCCACTCCCTTTCTGTGCTCCTGATTCTATTTTATTCACCAGTTTATTCTGTTCATCAAATTTAATTTTTAGATTCACTTGTTGATAGATATATATTTGTTGTCATAATTTTTTTATCTTTTACCTTTTTCTTCTTCCTCTCCTTAAATAGTACCTTTCAGCATTTCATGTAATACTGGTTTGGAGTTGATGAACTCCTTTAGCTTTTTCTTACATGTGAAGCTCTTTATCTGCCCTGCAATTCTGAATGATAGCTTTGATGGATAGAGTATTCTTGGTTGTAGGTTCTTGCTATTCACCACGTTGAATATTTCTTGCCACTCACGTCTGGCCTGCATTGTTTCTGTTGAGAAATCAGCTGACAGTTGTATGGGTGCTCCCTTGTAGGTAATGAACTGTTTTTCTCTTGCTGCTTTCAATATTCTCTCTTTGTCTTTTGCTCTTGGTATTTTAATTATGATGTATCTCAGTGTAGTCTTCTTTGGATTCCTTTTATATAGGGTTCTATGTGCTTTCTGGACTTGTAAGTCTATTTCTTTTACCAGTTGTGGGAAGTTTTCAGTAATTATTTCTTTAAATAGGTTTTCAGTATCTTGCTCTCTCACTTCTTCTGGCACCCCCATAATTCTGATGTTGGTACACTTGAAACTGTCCCAGAGGCTCCTTACATTATCTTCACATTTTTTAATTCTTTTCTCTTCTTGCTTTTCCAGTTGAGTGTTTTCTGATTCTTTATATTTCAAATTTTTGACTTGATTCTTGTCTTCCTCTAGTGTGCTGTTAGGTCTCTGTACAATATTTTTTTAATTCAGTCAGTGTATGTTTAAATTTTAGTTGGTTCTTTTCCATCTCTAGTTGGGTCTTTTTCATCTCCTCTTGAGTCTCGCTAAATTTATCCATATTTTCTAGCATATTCTTGAAAAACCTTATAAGTGTGGTTTTGAACTCTATATCCAGTATTTTTTTTCTTCCATTTCTTTTGTTTGTGATCCCTTCCCTTTTCTCGGCATTTTCACTATCTGGGGAAACTTCTGTGTTGGATTCAGCATTATGATAACAGACTTGCAATACCGCAGAAGCCTCTCTATTGAGCTTGCGATGGGTGGAGTCTCAGGGCTTAAGGGACCGCCTTGCCTTCCAGTCGGCCCCACCCTCCATGGTCCCCGAGTCTCACGTTACTGGGTAATTGCTGAAGCAGTCCCTTGCGCAGGTGTGGCACTCTTGCAGTGCCTCTAGACTGCTGCCTTTCTGGCTTCTCTGTGCTCCGGGACCATAGGAGTCTGGGTCCCCAGGATTTCCCCCGAAACTGGAGCTTAGTTAAGTTAGAAGTGGCCCAGTTGGGAGGGTCTGTCTCCCGCCCACTCGAGAAAGCCATGGCACAATCAGCAGCCAGTCCTCTGAGTGCAATGCCGTGCACATCACCAGACTTTTGATCTCCTGCAACTCCCCTAAATTTCCATGCACTTCTCCCTTTTCACAGTCCAAACTCCTCCTGTATGAGTTTCAGCTGGACCTGGGGTTTAGTGTTGTAGAATAAGGTGGTTTAATGCCGTTGAGAGTTTCTGTTTCCCTCCTGCCAGAGAAAGCCAGCCAGGTTCTCCGTCACCCGCTCTCTCCAGGCAGGCGTCTCTGTACCTCAGCTTTCTGCAGCTCCTCTGGGTCTCTGTGAGCCCCTCTCTTTCCTTCTAGTTGTAGAATTTCCACTCAGCCAGCTTTCCTGTGGTTCTAGATAATGTCTATTCTGTCTTTTAGTTGTAGTTTTGAAGCTGTTGTGCAAGGCAGCAGTGTAGGTGTTTACCTATGCTGCCATCTTGGATTCTCCCCTGCTCTTGGTATTTTAATTATGATGTGTCTTGGTGTGGTCCTCTTTGGATTCCTTTTATTTGGGGTTCTGTGTGCTTCCTGGACTTGTAAGTCTATTTCTTTCACCAGGTGAGGGAAGTTTTCAGTCATTATTTCTTTAAATAGGTTTTCAGTATCTTGCTCTCTCTCTTTTTCTGGCACCCCACAATTTTGATGTTGGTACACTTGAAACTGTCCCAGAGGCTCCTTACATTATCTTCACATTTTTTGATTCTTTTCTCTTCTTGCTTTTCCAGTTGTGTTTTCTGATTCTTTATATTTCAAATTTTTGACTTGATTCTTGCCTTCCTCTAGTCTGCTGTTAGGTCTCTGTATAATATTTTTAATTTCAGTCAGTATATGTTTAATTTCTAGTTGGTTCTTTTTCATCTCCTCTTGGGTCTCTCTAACTTTATCCATCTTTTCTAGGAAATTCTTGAAAAACCTTATAACCGTGGCTTTGAACTCTATATCCAGTCATTTGTTTCCCTCCATTTCTTTTGTTTGTGATCTCTTCCTTTGTCTCGCCATTTTCACTACACCAGGAGAACTTCTGTGTTAAATTCAGCCTTATGATACAAAACTTGCAAAACTGCAAAAGCCTCTCTGTTGAGCTTGGGAGGGATGGAGTCTCAGGGCTTAACGACCACCTTGCCTTCCAGTTGGCCCCACCCTATGCGGCCCCTGTGTCTCACATGTATCTGGGTAATCCATGGAGCAGTCCCTGTGCCCAAGCGCAGTGCCTCTAGACCACTGCCTTTCTGGCTCCCCTGCACTCCGGGACCATATGAGTCTGGGTCTCCACGGTCTTGCCCAAAAATGGGGTTAGTGGAGTTAGAAGTGGCACAGTTTGTAGGCTCTGTATCCCACCCACAAGCCAGTGGCACAATCAGCATTCTGTCTTTTGTGCACAGTGGTTTGCGCGCCCGCAGACTTCTTCCTTTTCGTCGCTCCCCTAAATTTCCGTGTACTTCTCCTTTTCACAGTCCAAACTCCCCCCGTATGAGTCTCGGCTGCAACTGGGGTTCAGTGCTGTAGGATAAGGGTTCAGTGCAATTGGAAGTCTCCCATCCTCCTCCTGCCAGAGGAAGCAAGCCAGGCAATCCAGCACTTGCTCTCTCCACACACACATCTCCATACCTCAGCTTTTTGCAGCTTCTCTGGGTCTCCTTGAGCCCCTCTCTTTCCTTCTAGTTGTAGAATTTCCTCTCAGCCAGCTTTCCTATGGTTCTGGATAATGTCTGTTCTGTCTTTTAGTTGTAGTTTTGAAATTCTTGTGTGAGGCAGCAGTGTAGGTGTTCACCTATGCCTCCATCTTGGATTCTCCCCTTTCTTTTCTTTTTACAAGCCCAACATTTTTATTATTAGATTGATCAGGCATCAAGTACAGTGGTACCTCGAGATACGAGTGCCCTAACATACAAGATTTTTGAGATACGAGCCATAGAGCGAGCAATTTTTTGCTTTGAAATATGAGCAACATTTGAGGTACAAGTAATCGCGTGAATCAGCCGGCTGCACACGACCCATCAGTTTACCACGACTCGAGCGTCTCATAGTTTCCCACGCCTCAGTCAGTGTGCTTGTTTACCTCGTTGTCGAAGTACCTTTTGTGCATTTACATACTTTATCACATTTCTTTTTATAACCATGGGTCCAAAGAAAGCGAGTGGAAAGGTCAGTGCTCAGAAGAGGATGATGTCTATTGAATTAAAGCGTGAAATCATAGAAAAATATGAGCAAGGTGTGCGAGTGACTGACTTGGCGAGGCAATACGGGCGTAGTACTTCAACGATATGCACTGTGCTTAAACAGAAGGAGTCGATTAAGGGTATAACACCAGCTAAGGGCGTTACAATAATTTCTAAGCTCCGTAGCTCTCTCCATGAAAAGATGGAGAATCTACTGATGGTGTGGGTGATGGAGAAGCAGCTTAAAGGAGATACATTAACACAGGGCATCATATGTGAGAAGGCGCGAGCAATTTACGGTGATTTGCTGGAGCAGACCCCGCGCACTTCCACGGACGAAGCATCGAAAGACTTCCACGGACGAAGCATTGAAAGACTCATTTAAACCAGTAAGAGGCTGGTTTGATAACTTCAGGAAAAGGTCTGGCATTCACTCCATCGTCAGGCCTGGTGAGGCAGCAAGTTCGGATGTGAAGGCAGCTGAGGATTACCTCAAAACTTTTTCTGAACTGATAGAAGCCAAAGGATATATCCCCCAGCAAGTCTTCAACTGTGACGAGACAGGGCTTTTCTGGAAGAAGATGCCAAATAGGACGTATATAACAGCAGAGGAGAAGGCGATGCCAGGCCACAAACCCATGAAGGATAGGCTAACTCTCGCACTGTGCACCAATGCGAGTGGCAACTGCAAGATCAAGCCTCTGCTCGTATACCATTCAGAAAACCCCAGAGTCTTTAAGTCACATAAGATTTTAAAAGATAAACTGCAAGTTATCTTTTATGTGGAGGGCAAACCCTGCATGGGTCACCAGGCAGTTCTTTGTGGAGTGGGTAAACCTAGTTTTCAGCTCTTCTGTTAAAAAATATCTACAGGAAAACAACCTAACCATGCAAGCCCTCCTCGTCCTCGACAATGCTCCTGCTCACCCACCGAACCTCGAATGAACTCCTCAAAGAGTTCAAGTTTATAAAGGTTGTCTATCTACCTCCCAACACCACTCCTATCCTGCAGCCCATGATCAGGAGGTGATTTCTAATTTTAAAAAGGTGTACATCAAGCACCTGTTCCAGCGCTGCTTTGAGGTGATGGAGAACACAAACCTCACCCTTCGAGAGTTCTGGAAGAACCACTTTAACATCATGATATGCCTCAGAATTATTGATCAGGCCTGGCTGGGTGTTACAACGAGGACTTTGACTTCTGCATGGAAGAAGCTATGGCCTGAGGCTGTAGCCGAAAGGACCTTCCAATGATTTGAACCTGAGGTGCCAGTGGAGGAGGAGATAGTGTCTCTGGGAAAATCCATGGGCCTGGAGGTGGATGGATGAGAGAGACGTGAATGAGCTCGTCGAGGAGCACTCTCTGGAACTCACCATGGAGGAGTTACAAGAGTTGCAGTCTCAGCAACATGCGGAGGTTCTCCAAGAAATTGGTTTTGAGAAGGAGCCAGAGGTGGAGGAGATCTCTACAAGTGAGATAAGGAGATCTTAGGAATGTGGGAGAGGGTGTCACACTCCGTGGAAAAGAAACACCCCAAAAAAGTTGCTACTGGTCGTGCATCGGAGCTGTTCAATGAAACTTGCCTCACCCATTTCAGAAACATTCTGAAAGGGAGGAAGAGGCAAACCTCGTTGACATGTTTTTTTTGAAATTGGCCAAAAATGCAAAGACCAGTAGCAATTAAGTTCAGTGAAGATTAGTTAAGTTACATTCAGTTTAGGGATAAAGTGTGGCATTTAGAGTGTAACAAGTAGGTAAATACACTTCATAAAAGCATTTTATTCCTTTACATTCTCTTTTATTATGTTTTTATACAATATTTGTCATTTATAAATACATTTTTCTTATTCAAAAACACGTAAGAAGAACAACTGGGGTGGCATTTTGGGGGCTGGAACGAATTAACGGCATTTCAATTGATTTAAATGGGGAAATTTGCTTTGAGATACGAGCAACTTGATATATGAGCAAGATTATGGAACGAATTAAACTCGTATCTCGAGGTATCACTGTACTCAGTTAAATTTTTGGAGAGGGTTCTAAACATCCTCCATTTCTACTCCATTTGTAGCAAACTGGTACCCAGTGGGTGGGCAGCACTGTGAGGAAGCCATTTCTGAGGTCTAACTCTAGCTCATGGCTGACCCGTGTCCTGTAGGCATTAACTGAGCCTGTGCCCTCAGGAGCTCCGGAAACAGTGCCAGTTGGAGAGAAGCCAATGACCCGCCAGGGTAGGAGTGGTCCTTGGAGAAGCTGCCACCACTGAGCCAGGCTGGAACAGGTAGCAGAAGTGGTGGGAGGCGGTGGTGTTAAACCACGTCTAAAAAGAGGAGGAGAGAAACATGACTCAATGAAAAAGTGAGAGGGGCTGGGAAGAAGTCTTTAGGGCAGAGAGTGGCAGCTGCAGATGACCCGTGTGCCAGGCAGGACAAGAAGGGAGACGCAAAATTGGGAGTAAAGCTTTGGGGTCTTTGAGGTTGGGCTGGTCAAGGCTACATTCTGGGGACCACAGAAGCCCTGCAGCCTCAGGCGGGAACCTCCAGGAGCAATGATGGAAGGCAGCAGGCTCCCGATATGCTGAGTGGAGAGGCTGGACAGAGCGAGGCCTGAGGTGCAGGCCAGTTAAGGGCTGCTGCTAACTTCTGCTTAGGCCATAGGTCTTGGGCCAGCTCAGGGTGTGGCCCTTGATGAAGGAGGGGTCGAGGGTTGAGGGGAGGTGAAAGGACAGGGAGTGGAGAGAGGGGTGGACACGGGGGCAAGGGGAGAAGAGGAGAGGGACAGACTGGACAGGTAGATGCAGGGTGCACAGGCCTCAGGGAGAGATTCTTTGTGGAAAAGAGGGAAAGAGCCTGAGGAGGCCTTGGAGCCCAGCACAATTGTGGGTGCGGTTGCTGGCTGCCTCTCTACCTTGCTGCTGCCCCAACTCAGAGCAATTGGCTGCCAGCCACCAAGCGAGACCTCCTCTTCCTTTCTGAACAGCAGCCGCAACTCAGGGTCTGTATCTGCAGGACAGGCCTCCCCATCTCACCTTCATTTCTGACAGTGCTGGGACTGGAGAGCAATGTGTTTGAAGCTGAAATCACACCACCTTCTGAGTCAGGTGTGTTTGGAGTTTAGGGGTAATCAAACCAGTTTGTTGGTGATTATGTTTTGCAGGCTAAGGGCCGCACTGGGGATGCCAGAGGTCTCTGGGTGGAGATCGAGGTGGTGTGATGGGTCCTCTCCTTCCTCTGGAGCCCTCCATCTCATCTGAGCTCTTACAGGGGACCACACAACCCAAAGTGCTGAGGTCTCAGGAGGAGAGCAAGACAGAGTGTGGAGTGTCCCTCTTCTGCAGTTGCTTCAGGACCAAATTCAACTCGTTGAAAGACATGTTTCAGAGCCACCCCCAGGTGGAGGAAATACCCTGGAAAGGGGGGTGAGGGAAAGGAGGAGGAAGAAAAAGGGGAGTGGGGAAGAGGGGTTGGGGGAGAACAGGAGAGGCTGCGCCCTGGCTCTGGCACCGCCTGCAACACCTGGTCTCCTGCTGGAGCAGCAGCACTTTGATTAGATTTTCCCAGTTTCTTCAGCATTAATTCCAAAGGGTCTATGTCCTGTATGGCCGTCCAAGTTGAGGTGTCCCCATCCAGAGATGCTGGTGATCCGCCCTTAACCCATGTGTGGTGGATCCAACCTTGCTCTGCACTCTGAACAACAGCCTCAGTGGTGAGCAGGACAAGGTGTGGTCCTTCCCAGGAGGGTTCCAACTTGTTTCCCTTCCAGATCTTGATTAGAATGTAGTCTCCTGGACAATGGTGATAAGCCAAAAACTCAAGGAGGGCCTTGGGTCAGGAGGCCTTCTAACCTGATTGCCGTGCGACTTGCTTGCTCGGGCCCTTCCCACATTGCTGTCTGACTCTCGATCCCAAGCTCGTGGCTGTAGCCCTCACGGAAGCTGCCCCAAGTTGGCAGCAGGGTGCAAGTGCCTACCGGTAGCGACAATCAGAATCCTGGGCAAACCCCAAATTGTTAGAAATAAAGCAAGTCCCCCAAATCAGGGGTCCTGGCAGAATGCAGAGGACACTTGAGAGCCAGGTAGAAGCAATCCCTTTCCTCCTGGAGCAGGGTGCATGCACTGAGGCTGGCAGCACCTAGGGGCTTTTCTTTTTTAACGATTGCTTGCCAAACTGAAAAATCAGGACATTTTACCAAAAAAATTAAAACGCCAACTTTCTTCTGAAAAAACGGAGCCTTGAGCCCCATCACTGTGTCTACTCTGCAACATTCAGGAGAGCTGAGGAGTTCTCCACCTGGGGGTGCTCTTCCGGGTAACCACCTGGCAGTTGGCCCATCTGGAGGCTCCGGGAGAGCCTTGGGTCCATGGGCCGGCAGGTGTCTCAGACCCTCTGCGGGGGCAGGTGCATGCCAGCTAAGGAGCGGCTACATGCTCCGCCATTCTGCTCTCAAGTTATAGCTGGTTATATCTGCTTAATCAGAGAGCATGTGTAAGTGTAATAAGATGCGGTTGAATGATGTCTTCTGCTAGTGGTTCTCACCAGTCCCTCTACCTCCTTCTTTACTTCCCCTCCCCCCAGCACTGAGAGGAAGGAGTTTTCACTTCATACTCCCTTCCTCCCCATCTAGGCCCAACTCTGCAGTCAGGCACATACTCACGTCTTTCTGGAAGCCTCCCGAACCCAAATAACTGGTTTCCAATGTCTTAGGGTTTTTGTTTTTGTTGTTGTTTTTTAATCCTCACCTGAAGATATTTTTCCATTGATTTTAGAGAGAAAGGAAGAGAGAGGGAAAGACAGAGGGAAACTTCGATGTGAGAGAATCACATCTATTGATTGCCTCCTGCAGGAGCCCTGGCCAGGGCCTGGGCCTGGGGAGGAGTCTGCAACCAAGGTACATACCCTTGCCTGGAACCCTTCAGTCCACAAGTGACTTTATCCACGGAGCCACACCGGCTAGGGCTCCAACATCTTAGGTTTTTATGCTCCACTTCTTCACGTTTATCTGAAGCACCTCTTCTGTGCTGGTTTTAGAATAGATACTAGCTGCTTTACTTCCTGGGTGACAGGAAGGGAACCTCCAGGGCATTGCTTAGTGGATTCTTAATCAGCAGGAGGAGCTCACGAGTTCTTTTCTAAGCTGGTGTCACAGATATTGTTTATACTTCACTGCTCTCCAAGGAAGATGGAATAAGAAATGATGCACAATAGGATGCACATAAATCTAGAATACCCCAAGCCACAGCGGCTTTCAGTTCCAAGTTTCAGCATAAACAATAGATTCCAGGTTCAGAGGATTCCTCTACCATCACTCTCTAGATCAGCGGTTCTCAACCTTCCTAATGCCGTGAGCCTTTAAGACAGCTCCTCATGTGGTGGTGACCCCCAACCATAAAATTATTTTCGTTGCTACTTCATTACTGTAATTTTGCTACTGTTATGAACTGTAATGTAAATATCTGATATGCAGGATGTATTTTTGTTGTTACAAATTGAACACAATTAAAGCATAGGGATTAATCACAAAAACAATATGTAATTATATATTGTGAAATATTTATTTCTAATTACAAATAAATGAAATTTTGTCTTGAATCGTGGTGTAGCCTGGGTAATAGTCTTAATATGACAACAGTAAACTACATTGCTACATTTTGCTACACGGAGGAGCGGTGTGTTGGTTCCTAAGACCATGGGAAATAGGTGTTTTCCAATAGTCTTAGGCAACCCCTGTGAAAGACCCTCAAAGGAGTCGCGACCCACAGGTTGAGAACTGTTGCTCTAGATCAAGTCCAAGCATGTTATTTACAATTCTTGAATTTTAAGTTGTCCTATGTAAGACCATTCACTACTCATTTTAAAGTGAATTTGGAATTCTATGGAATTATTCAAAGTGTGGAACAATGTGGAGCACGTATCAGAGAGAGGGGTGTGGATAGGGTTCTGGGATCCAGAACAGGCTGCTGTTCTAACCCTGAAGCCGTAACTGACTTAGGGATATGGTTTTACCTTAAACTAAGAGATTTTTTTCAAAGCTATAATGGGCGTTGTGAGGGTTTGGAGAGAAAGGAAAATCATTAGTAAAAATGAGAAAAGCGAATTTAGGATTCATTTTCATCAAGGTAGTCAAGTCTTTGGGATAAATACCTAATAGAGGGGAACCGAACCAAAAGCCATACACGGATGTTCTTCTTGAACTGCCCAGCATCTCCCTGGGAAGTGGGTTTGGGAAGAGGTTAAACTCCCATTCCCCAAATTGCCGGGCCCTTGTTGGAAGACAGATCTCTCGTGAACTGTGAGCGATCCTGTGTTCTGAACCACAACATTGCCCTTGGAGAATAGTTTGAAATGTGAATCTTTCCAAACATTTGAATGTTTGGGTACTCATGAGAATGGGAAAGGGAAAAAGAGACAGAGTGCAGCAGACTTTCCACCAGTGATGGCCGCGGGTCACAACCGCGGAAGGTTCGTTCACTACTCCTTGGCGTTTGCTTCGAATGTTTCTTTTTTTTTTTTTAAGTATATTTTTATCAAGAGGAGGAAGAAGTGGAAAGTCACGGGAGGAATTCAGCCCAGCTCCCCCACAGCACAAGCCAAAAAACAAAAACAACACAAAAAAAAGTCCTCTCCACCTGCCACGTTCTTAATGGAAACAGCCTGCCAGGAACGTAGCTCCCCCACGGGCGTCCCGGCCTCTCCATCAGTCCCTCTGGCCCGCCGCGTGTTGGGACAGGCTCCAGCGAAGACTAAGCACCCACCGCACGGTGTCCTTCTCCCATTTCTTTAAGTCTCTTACGGAGCTGGGGAATTTGGAGGTGACGATGACAGCATTCAATGAGGGCAGAGATGACACTAACGAACGACCAGCTCCAGGATCACCAGGAAAGACCCCGCGCGGCGCGTCCGGCCCCGCATCCTCGGCAGCGGGCACAGCAGCCGGAGCACCAGCCCGCCGGCTGGGGCAGAGACACCTCCTTGGCCAGGCCTCTGACGCAACGCCTCCGAGGCCGGCACTGCGCCCTAATGTGCAGGGGCGGTGTTTGCGCGGCGCGCTTCTCCCCCGGGGAGAGGCGCAGGGCAGCGTAATCGCCGCCTACGTAGCCCTGCGGAGCTCTGACGGCCCCGGCCCTTGCCCACGCCTGCCCCCCCCCCCCAACTCCGCCTTGTCTCTCCAGTCGCCCACCTCAATGAGGCGGGGTTCTCCCGCGACCGCGCGGGGAAAGGCGCACGGAGCGCTCTGCCACGGCCTGGTGCTCGGCCGGCAACAGGTAGCCTGGCCGGCTCGCGCTCGGGGAGACAGAAAAAGCTTCTGCTGGGAAACGGGATCGCAGGGGCCATCGAGGGCCTGCGGCGGCCGGGAGAGGAAAGGAAGCGGTGGGGCCGCGGGGACACGGAAGGTTGGGGTCTCCGGCCCCTTCCGGGGCTCGTCGGTCTCTGGTGGCAGAACTGGAGGTTGCGCAACCCGGGAGCGGGGTCCTCCCAGCACTGGGGCGGCGGCGAAGGCCGGGAGGAGGAGGGGCGCGGGCTGCCGGTGGCGCCGCCCGGAGGGGGGGCGTGGCCGTGGAGAGTCCGCCCTCGCCGGCCGCGGCCATTGGCGGGGGGCGGGGGGCGGGTGCAGGCGCGGCGATTGGGGCCCGGTCGCCAGTCACGGAGGGGCTGGCGGGCGGCGACGTAGCGCGGCGCTCAGAACTGACCTACTAACACACATCTCCCGGCGCGGCCACGGCGCCCGCGGA
>PVJN01011335.1:0-54347 GCA_004026805.1 Lasiurus borealis
GAGGCCTCGGGGTCTCAGGACTCTGTCTGCCCCTTAACCAGGATTGGGGTCCCCACAGAGCCTCTGGGATCCCAGGGGTCGCGCTGTCCTTGGGAAGCGCTGAAGGCAGAAAAGGCAGGCCGTGCCTGGGTGCAGTTAGGAAAGGGCCTCGGGGTTCCCAGAGGCCCCACTTTGAAAACCGATGAGCTACACGAAAAATAAAGTTAAGATTTTAGAATGAAAAAGAGGCTTTGCCGGTGTTTTGGGCTAGAAGGTCAGTGTTGGGTAAACCCTCGCTGATGTTGGTGGCTTCTGCAGCTTTAAGGGGAACGCCCCATCATTTCTACCCCAGGCCAAGGGGCTTCAAGCCCCGTGCAGCCCCCGGGGTTCAGCCCTGTGGCGGCTCCTTGAAGGCGAAGTGTTACTCGGGGGCCTGCTAGGCCTCCCCCACCCCAAGCATTTCCGCCTGCGAGTGAAGTGCAGGCCGAGACCGGGGCGCGCCCGCCACGCCGGGTCCGGCAGGAACAAAGCAGACGTTTGCGGGGGAGTAAAGTCCTGTGGAAACGCACCGGGGGGAGGTTTTGGTGCCGGGGTGGGGGGAGAGTCTCCTCCCAGCCCCGCATGAGAACGATGCCGGACTCCCCCAAACCGGCGGGCTCCCCGCACCGAACCCCCCTCCCCCCGCTCCAGGTGGAGCTTTTGAGGAACTTGACAAACATATTCTGAAATGGACGTGAGAGCACGGGGAGCGAGCGGGGAGCGAGGAGAACAGAGAGCGCCTTGTCCCGGCAGAGCGTGGGGCCCACGCCAAGCCTCAGGAACGGGGGAGGCGGGGCCGCGCGGCCAGGAGTGCCCTCCGAGGCAGGCGGCCCGGGTGGGGGAGCGGCCGGAGAGAAAGGTGGCCCCCCGCCCCTGGGGACCTCGGAGATGGCCCTGGGCGAATGAGCCCCGCAGGGAGAACTATAAGCACACCCCCTGAGTGCAGAGGGAAAGCAGACTCCAAACGCACCGAGGTTTCAGGCCCGAAGGGGCTGGTGTGTTTGTATTGGGGGAGAAAATTCTGGGGGATGACTCCCCGGCCCAGGGTGGGGCCAGGAAGCCCGCTTCAGCTGAAACGGACGGACTCGAACAGGCACACCACTTTGAGTCGTCCCGTGAAATAAACCCAGCACGACGGGGGTCAGACCCGTTTTCCTAACCCACACGGACATGCTTGCCTCATCGCCCTCACGCGTGTTGCTGGGCCCAGGTGGCAGATGGCAAATTAAAAGATACTTGATTAAAAAAAAAAAGATACTTGAAATGACTAGCGTGGTTAAGGGGCAATCGCTGGACTAAATCAGCAAGTCCCACCCTCCATGAGAGAGGTCAGAGACCAGAGGCCCCCAGGACAGGAACCGGCCGTCCTCAGGGTTAACAGCGACCCCGAAAACGCTCCCAGGCTCATCAGTAACCAGCGAAGGGCGAGCACGGGGGCCAGCCTGCCAGGCGCTGGCCGGCGGGAACAAGCGCCCTGTGTGCTGCAGGTGGGAGCGCAGCCGGCAGCCGGTCGGGAATGCCGGCCAGCACTTCTTCCTCAAATAAAATCTTTAATACCTGCAGCCCAGCAGCTGCCCTCCTGGGTAAACAGCCCGAGCGCCTCTCCCAGAACAACGCGGGGCTGTGTGCGCTGGGCGCCGGCGTGGGGGCGGGCGCTGGAGCGGGCGCTGTGGTTAGGAGTGGGGACGGGCTGTGCATGCTCTTCGCAAGATGGAGACGTGTGCAAACACGGCGCTCCCCGCTCGCACGGGGCCGGGCGGGGTGGGGGCCGGGGGAAATGGAAATGACAGGCCGCCCGGCCGAAGGGGATGGAGCCGAGTCGGGGTGCGGGGATGGAGCGGCAGGGGTGCGCGGGGGAGAACCGGGTGGGATGGTAAAGGGGGGGAAGGGGCAGAGCGACGCCTGCCAGGGACCCTCCCCGGGACTCGGGAACTTGGGCTGGGGAGGCCCGGAGGGAAGGAGTGCACCCCTCCCTGACAGGCACCCTCTAGCGGCCTCTCTTTCGAAGAAATAAAACTTATTCCATCTTTTCACGAGCCTGGCCTGCCCTCTGTCCTCCTCCCCCGCCCAGCACCCGTCACGCCTGCCTTCTGCCCGGCTGCCCCTCCCCGTGACGGTCCAGTGACAGTCCCTTCACGTCCTTCAGGTCTCCCCGCCCCCCCAAGACCCTTGGTCAGGGAGCCCTCCCCTGACCTGCCACCCAGTGGGCCCCAGCGGTCACTCGCTAGGCCGGTGCCATGTGCAGGCCCCTCAGAGCACAGGCTACGCCATAGAATGTTCTAGTCCCCAGGCATCTATGTCTCTGGTGCCGGCTGTCTCCCTGGCCAGAAGGGAGGCCCATGAGAGTGTCTGTCCCCCACGGCGCCTGCCCGCGAGTGCGCCACACCTTTCTGGTGACCGGCTTTATTGATTTGCTGATCCAAGGAAGAGGCCCTGCCCGAAAGTGTGTCCACTTAGGAGCGCAGTCACAGGGGAAGCAGGGTGAGGACCTGGCCCCCAGGCCGCACGGCTGGCTGGTCCTCGGTGAGGCCTGCCCTGTGCCTGCAAGAGATGGAGCAGCCTCTCCCCGCAGTCGCCTGCAGCTCCCCCACATGGTGATGATGAGAATGTCCCCAGACGGTGCCATGTGTCTGTCCCCCAGGGGGCCCCGGTCAGGGCACTGCCTGAGACCAGCTCCAGGGACGGGGATGGGCGCGTGTTGACCCTTTAAATGAAGCCAGCCCTGGCCTGCACCCCAGCACACTCAGAACTCAGGCCTCACCTCTCCACGAGAGACACTGCCCAGGCCGGCCCTGGAGCACCCTTTCCCACGCACGGCCAGCCAGCAGCCATCGCAGGACGCGAGGGCCCCAGTCCCATGGCCCTGGGCCCCATCGGGCTTCCAGTCCTCACGCTGCTTCTGGCGTGGCCCCCGGAACTTGTCCAATAGAAGTCCTCGCCCTCCCTCCCCACCCGGGCAGACTGAGGGGCGAGTGCTGGGCCTCCGCGCTGGCCACGTGGCAGGAGGGAGTAGCCTCTCACCCTGTCCTTCCCCCCAGGCCCCTTTCGGCCTTTGCCCCCCAGGGCTGGGTCCCTGCTGGGAGCCTGGTAACCCAAGGTTCCAACCCAGTCCTCCCTCCGAGCGCGCCCCGCCCCCAGCACACACACCCAGTCCCCTAGTGTGCACCCCACCCCCCAGCACGGGCCCATTCCCCCAGCCTCTCCCAGCCTCCCCCGGGCTGGCCCGGCCCCTTGTTTGCAATGTAAATGTCGCCTCCTTCACGGAGGAATCCCTGCTCCTCCGAAAAGCCTGCTCAGCTCACCCTCCCCAGCAGGCCTCGGCCTGGGAGAAACTGATCTAATGGGCCTTTCTCCTGCTAATTGTAGCGATTAGTGTCACAGAATGAGGGCTCCCTGGGGGGCCGGGCCTGGCACACAAGCCTGTCCCAGCCCCAGCCTCTGGGCGCACAGACCCGCCTGCTCCCCGCATCGGCCTCCCTGGGCTTCAGGTGGGGGTGGGGGTGGGAGAGGGCTCCCCCCTGGTGCTCCAGGGGCTGACAAGTGTGTGCTTGTCCCGGTCAGCCTGGCGGCAGAGCCTGGGCTGTGACAGTGACCCTCCCGACAGAGGGACAGGTGGAACCGAGGCCGGGCGGGCGGGCGGGCGGGCGGGAGAGCAGTCAGTGGTGCAACAGAGGTCCTTGGGGAGCCAACCGCGTGGGCAGGGTGGGGAGCTGCGCCCCAGAGTGGCCGAGAGGCTGGCCCGGGCCTGCAGCTTGGTCCGTCCGTCCGTCCGTCCGTGGTGAGCTCACCAGGCACTGGCGGCTCAGGCGGAGGGGTTTGATCGGAGCCAGGAGGAGCGGGTCCAGAGGGGGAAGACCACCAGTGCGAGTGTGGCTGCACCCCAGGGGAGACGAGGGCCCTGGGAAAGGCGCTGCCAGGCCTTCGTCTGGGTCCTAGAGGCCCCTGGAGAGGCGGGTGGAAAGGGGGCAGAACAAGGTGCAGGCTCAGGGCTGGGAGGAGTCGGTGAGGGGCTGAGGGAAGCCAGGCCTCTGAGCCGAGATAAGACGAGGGACGGCCGGGTCCTGGGACTTTGGCCTCGTCGGAGGGCCCAGGTCTCCTGCGGGGGATGGCGCAGTGGGAGCTGCCTTCTGAAGGGCTGCCCCTCCCTCTGAGCAGACAGCGGCTGGAAGGCGCCGGCCACCTCAGGCCCAGTGGCGGTGGCCGGCAGGGCGCGGGGAACGCAGGGCACGCGAGCGGGCGAGGGGAGGTGGCAGGGACACTTGGTGGAGTGGACTGGGAAGTGCCGGAGGCCGTGGCGGGGCTGCGGGGCAGGGGCGGAGGGTGGGTCTGGAGGGTGAGGCCCGCGGGGAGTCAAGGACACACAGACACGGCAGGTCCCAGGGGGCCCGGCTCGGGGACACGGGGTCCGTAGCCTGGCCTGAGGACAGAGCTGGAGGCCGCAGAGGACCCTGGGTGGCGACCACCAGCCGCACCGTGGCCCCCGGGACAGAGAGGGCCCCCGCCCTGCCTCCCCTGCCGTCCCGCTTCCCCTCCCTGCGCCCCTGGACCGGCACAGGCCTCTCCCTCAGCACGTGCGGGAGGAAGCGGGCGGGGGAGGGGCGCCTCGTCCTGGCCCAGCTATTTCATAGCCTCGGGTGGGGGTGGGGGTGGAGGGTGGAAAATCCCCCCGTGCTAGCGAGGAGCCAGCCGCCGGAACGGCCTTGAGGAGCTGATGAGAAACAAAGGCGCCCACCGGCCACGGAGGGGGCGGGCGGGGCCCCACGCAGGCAGCAGCGCTGGCCGGTCCGGGGTCCGAGCCCCGGACCCAGAGCCCAGGAGGGGGGCAGTCAGGCGTGGGGGCGCAGCAGCCCCGGGCTCGGCCCCCGTGACTCGCTCCAGCAGGCTCCAGAGGCTCCAAGGGGTTAACTGCACAGCCTCCCACTCCTCCGCTCGCTAATTTTTAAACGCAGCTGAGCTCCGAGCAGGCGGGCGCCCCTCCCCGCGGCCCCGAGAGGGCCTCCGCGCAGCCCCCACCCCCACCGCCAGGAATCCACGTGCGTCTAGAACAAAGACTCCCCCTCCCGCCCTCGCTCAGCCGTTCCGATGCCTAAGCCCGGCTCCCCCCAGCCTGCCCCCCAGCCTCGCCTGCTGGGCTCACACAAGCATGGCTCCCAGATGAGGCATCGAGGCCGACCCCCCGCCAGCCAGGGAGACGCTGGGCGCGGGGGCTCCGGCCCCTCTCCCCAAGCCCAGCTCCCGCAGCGGGGCACTGGGGTCCCAGGGCCGCACCCCATGTCTCCTGAGCCCCTGCCGGGCGCTTCCCCCAGAGGCCCCCGGGCACACGCCCCGGCTGAGAGCCCCTGGAGCCCCAGCAGCCGCCCCCGCCCCCCACGCCCTGACCCGGCCCCACGCGCTCACTGACACGCGTGTCCAGTGCCGCACCGGCTCACCATGAGGCCCGGGTCCTCCCCGTCCACACCCTGTCTTGTCCAACCCTCAGCCCTGCTCCACCTTCACTGAGGTGGACGCTGAGTCCCTCCCGGGCCCGTGGCTGTGCCCAAGCCCCACGCCAGGCCTTCGCTCTCACGCCATCACTCCCGCCTTCACGGCCTGGCCCCTTCCTCACCGGGCAGACCGGCCCAGTGCCAGCCCCGGAGGCTCCGGGGCCAGTGGGAGCCGCCGGGCCACCGCGCCCTGACAAGGCGGCCCTCTGCCAGTCCTCTTGCCCCCGGAAGGCTCGGCCCCGTCGGCCCTGTCCCGACGTGGGAGGAGGCCTGTCCGGTCTGGGTGCCGCAGCCTGGAGGGCGGAGAGGCCGGCTGCCCGCCGAGGCTCGCCCCTGCCCAGCCCACAGGCTTGAGGCCTCACCCCCTCCTGCACGGGCCACTCCGGAGCCAGTGCTGCCCCTGGCTTTCTGCCAGCCCTGGGACTGAACCCCGTGGGGTGCAAAGGTCAGCTGCCCCCTGCAGCCACTCACTCCCCCGGCCGGCGCCCCTGCAGGCCGCTCGCCAGGGCCACAGGCCGGTTGCTGGCTCCTCATCCGTCCAGTCCCTCCCGTGTGGCCCAGTGCTGGACTCTGGGCGTCCTAGGGGCCCCGTGAGCCCCGGGCTGGCAGAGAAGGGCAGGGACGGGAGGTGGGGCTGTGAGTGGACGCTAGGGGCCAAGCAGGCGGCCGCTCTCAAACACCAGCCAGCCCAGGTCTCGTCGGGGAGGCAGGGCCGGGGGAGGCAGAGTGGAAGCCGGTCCCTGGGGGCCTGTGTGCCCGGTCCACCCCTCCCCCTGTCCCTTTCCCAAGGGGGGCTTCTCCCACCTCCTCTTCCCAAGGCCACCAAAAAGGCCTCAAGCTGTGGGGTCGCTGAGAGGCATGGGCGGGCAGGGGGAGGGGGAGATTATCTGCTTGGGGCTGATAGGACGTCCCCCAAGGGCCGACTTCAAAGCCGCCCTGCTAACTCAGCATCAAAGTCGGGCGGAGCTGTTTGAACATGGGAAGGGGAGGGCGCCTCCCGTCACCTGCCCTCCCCCTCCCCCTCAGGGCCCGCTCTCCTGCCAGACCCTCCCCCCGGGCAGGTGAGCAGACGGGGAGGCATCTCAGCCCCTCGAAGGCCCGCAGAAGGCGCCCCAGCCGCGCCAGCCTAAGGGTCCCCGTGCGGGGCCCAGCTTCCCGGCTCCCCCGTTTCTTCAGGGCTCATCCAGAGACAGGGGCCTGCCCCCCCACCGGCGGCACTCGGTCCCCTCAGGGCCAGACACGTGGGGCGGTGGGGTGCGAGGAGGGGGGTGCGGGCGGCATGGGCGCCGCGGTGCGTCCAGCTCCAGCAGGCGAGGCGTGTGTCACAGCGGCCGCCCGTCTCTGCCCCGTTGCCCTCAGCGGACAGAGACCCCGTGAACCGGCATCACGGCCAGCCGGTCCTCGGGGCCACCGGGCGGTCAGGGCCAGCTCGCCCCCTTCAGTCGAGCGCCTGCCTCGGTACCATGAGGGGGCAGGGCCGCAGCCGGAAGGCACCACAGAGCTGGCCCCAGACACAGAGGAGGCTGCCCCCCAGGAGGCCGTGTGAGTGACCCTCAGCTGGTCAGGAGGCCTGGTGTCCCCTCCATGGGCTGGCCTGGTGCCTCCCCCAAGCAGACTATCGGGCAGCAGGGCCCTGCAAAAGTGGAGGCGCCTTGGGGAAGGGGGGGGCTTCGGGCAGACCCTCCCTCGTCCCTCCCCTCGCCGGCTGGGATTTTTCCACCGCTCCTTCCCCACCCCGCCGAGGGCCCCTGCCTGACCCCGGCATACCCAGGCCCCAGAAGCACAGCCAAGCGCAGCGGAGCGAGTGTGTGAGCAAGCGTGTGCCGGGACCGGGGTGCGCCCCCTCCCGCGCACGGAGACTTCAAAGGGAAGCAGGAAGCAGTGGGCCCGCTGACCCCCAGCAGGCGGGGAGGGCAGGTCCGCGCAGCTTGGGGCCCAGGCCTGGGGTTTTTCCATCCCACTGGGATTTCCGCAGGACACCCCCGCCTGGGACATGCCCCCGGACATCCCTACTCCGTCTGTGAGGCTCCTTAGGAGCTCGTGGGGCCCGGGCAGGGGTCGGGGGTTGGGGGAGGCTCCCTAGCGGGGCCCGGAGCAGCAGGAAGTCCGGTCCTGGTCCCCCCCACGTGCTGCCTGATGGCCCAGGACTGGGACCTGCTGGGAGGAAGGGCCACAGAGCTTGCAGAGGCAGAGAAGGTGGCTGCCCCACAGCCACACCCCTCAACAGGGGTGGAGGCCAGGCCTCCAGAAGGCTGCTGGCATGTTGGGAAGCGGACCCCACAGAGAACAGTCTAGAGTCCCTGGTGCCCAGGCAGGCAGGCTTGCTCCCTGGCTGGCCAGGCCCAGGGGATCCACCAAAAGACCTAAGTGCAGGGCCCGCCCCAGGCCCCCACCCTCAGCCCAGGCCTCAGCCAAGGCCCCAGGCCCCAGGCCCCAGCCCTAGCCCCAGCCCCAGCCCCAGCCCCAGCACCAGGCCCAGGCCCAGCCCCAGGCCCAGGCCCCAGGCCACCAGCCTGAGAGCTGGGCACTCAGAGGCCAGGCTCCCCTCTCCTATGCAGAGTGGGCTAACGTCTCCAGGACCTGCCTCACTTGGGGCCGTTCATCCCGGGGTCCTGCTCTTCCAGAGCTGAGGCCGCCAGGCCTCCCCCAACTCCTGTACCCGCACACACAGGCCTGGCCGGTCCCCACTTCCCCAGGACCATGCACCGACACCCTGGCCTACAAGGCCCTCCCAGACCGAGTTGCTAGCACCCCAGGCCTCTGCCGCAGGGAGCTGCGCCCGATCCCTTTGGGGCTCTCTGGCGGGGGTTGGGGGAGGGAGCTTGTGTGTGGGGGGCAGTTCCATGGTGGGAGCGCAGGGCCAGGCTGCAGAGGGCTGGCAGGACACCCCAGCCTCGAGCGAGTCCGGGTCTGTCCAGCGGCCATGCTCTGGGCCCAGAACGTGACCCAGCAGGCGCACTCATGTGGAAAGTGCTGGCGGGCCGGCCCGGGATCGGGTTTCCGCAGCTGTCCTCCCGGACACCGGCCTGTTGTTCGGGCCCGAGCGAGGCTGCCGGGGGCCAGGGGTGTCGGGGGGATTGTTCCGCACAGCCATGGAAACTTGGCCCAGGGCGCGGGCTCGGGTCCCGGCCTCCGGGCGTGTGAGGCGCCTGCACCTCGCGGAGCAGCCGGAGCGGGGTCCTCCCCGCCAGGCACCAGGCTCCGGGCGTGACCTGGCCCACCCAGGCCAGGGTATTATGGGGCGGGGGCTTTATGCCGAGCACCGAAGGGCCCGAGGCCCCTGCCAGGCGGGGCGGCAGGAGCGGCGGGGGCAGACAGGCAGGCACAGCTGTGTCCTCAGGGAGGCGCCCGGCAGGGGCGGTGAGGTGGGGTGAGCACCCGTACTTGGTCAGCACTTCAGACTTGCTGGGGGCTGGCTCAGCACCCTTCTCTGCCCCCCCATCGCCCAGGTGGGTTGGAACCAGAGGGGCCCAGTGTCCCCAGCGGCCGAGGAGAAACAGGCCAGGGCTGGGCAGATGCTCCACAGAGCCCGTGGCCTCCCCCCAGCAAAGGCCAGGCACTGCCTGAGCCCCATGCCCCGTGGGTGCCGAGGGAGAGGCCCAGGAGGTCGGTAGCATGAGTGCCCGTGGGGCTCGTCCCCGCCCCACACGGGGTGACCCGGGCCTGGCCTCTGCGGTGCCCCCTGCCCAGGCACGCCACCGCCGGTCTGCTCCCACCCCGCCCCGTGGTCTCCTTTTCACTGTCGTCCCAAAAGGCCCGGGTTTCAGACCCAGGAGCCTTGAGGGCTGGAGCCGCGAGCCGCGCAGGCATACGCGCTGCGTGGAGGGAGCACAGACCCACCGCCTGACGGCTCTCTGCAGCACAGAAGCCCCCCAAACCTGCCTGTGCCTGGGGCGGCTTGGGGGGGGGGGTTCCCTCACCCGTCCAGCTCTGGCCCGGGGCCCTGGCGCCTGGACAAGGGCCACTCTTTTCTGCCAAAAGTCGCCTCCAGGACATGGAGGAAGCTTGTGGATTCGAGCCCTAACGACAAGGAGGAAGAGGGGGAGGTCAGCTAGAAGGTTCTGGAACAGTCCATGTGGAAGGGTGCTGTGGGGAGCAGAGGGTCCCTGTGGCATGCCCGGTGCCTGCTGGGGTGGCCTCCCGGGAGGCCGGGGCGGGGGGTGGCAGCGGGCAGCCACTGCGGCCATTTCACTCCCGTTTGGCCAGGTCCGCGGTCCAATCGGAGGGGCCAGCCCGCGGGAGAGCAAGGTTCCCAGGGTGCTGCCCGTTAACCAGCGGCCGCTCTGAACAAGGGCGATCAGGGAGGCCCTGCTGACTCGGGCGGCGGGTCCCGGGACGCGCTGGAGAGCAAGGACAAAGGCCCGTCAGGCTCCCGCGAGGGACACACCGTGTGTGCGATTCGGGGAGAGGCCTGAGTGTGGTGCCGAGGTGGGGCCCGCGGCGAGGTCCCTGTGCCCAGGAGCGCGGCGGTGCGGGGAGGGAGCTGCTCGGCGGCGGCGGCCGGCCGGGCCGGTGTCAGGGACCGGCCTCCCGGCCCTGCTCGCACGGCCGGCCGTCTCTGCTTCCCCTCAGCAGCTGGGTGTTGACTCTGCGCTAAGCTAAGCCCGTGCTTTCAAGGGCAGGGTTTGAGAGGAAAACCGTCTTTGACAACCCCTGCACGCCCAGCCCCGGCTCTGCAGGCGCGGGCTGGCCCGGGCCCCCCCTCACCCCCTCCATGGCCCTCGGGCGCGAGCCCTCGGGAGGAGCCATGACTCGGGCGTCGAGTGTCTCCAAGGCCCCGGGTGGGGAGACTCAGTGGGCACGGGAGGGTTTGGAAGCTGTCCGCGGCTGGGATGATGGGATGAAGAGCACAGGGTCCCCCGGCCCAGGTGGCGGTGACGTCCCTACGGCGTGTCAGCATCCCCAAGCCCCCACAGGCACCCCAGACCTCCGTGGCCTCTCCCTCAGCACCCTCGTGGGCTTGGCGGCTTGAACCGGGGGCCTGGGGCCTGGGGTCTGGAGCGAGGCTCCGGGGAGCCTGGCTGCTTAGACGGGTGCTACAAGGACCTGGGAGGAGCAGGGACGCCCCTCTGCTGCTCAGGGTCACACCAGCTCTGTGGCCGTGGCCCTGGCCCTGGTCTCAGCCTTTCAGACCGCAGATGGCTGGGGTCTAAGACGGGAACCAGGGACCTGCATGTGTGTGTGTACAGAGCGCGCACCCAGAGCCCGGCAGAACCGAGACTGTCCCGGTTCAAGGTTACCCTCTAGCCCAGAGCTCCAGGCGGCAGCCCAGGAGCCAGTGACCGCCCGCTGGAGCTCTGAGAGCAGGGACTGGGCCCTGCTCCCCTGCTGGCCACGGGCCCACACGGGTCATGCCTTCCACCCCTCTCCCCACCTGCCTTCACGGTGCTCACGGAACTTTCTAGGTCTCCTTAGCTACAGCAGCCCGGACCCGCCCCCCATCAGCCCTGGGAGCTCATGGGCATTGCAGACCGGAGCGGCCCTCTTAGCTCGGGGTGTGCATATAGGGTGGGCGCGATGTTCCAGCACCGCCACGCTCATCACGCGTGTGCATTAATTATGAATGGACCTCCTGTCAGTCACAGCCAGGGGAGCAGTTTTAAAAAATTAAAGACAAACACCCTGCCAGCAAAAAACACCCTAGAAGCAGCTAAAAAGCAAAAAAAAGCGGGGATAAGGCATTTCCCACATACACCAGCTCCTCCCAGTCAGTGAGAGGCGGCACAGAGGGCTGGTCCTCAGAGAGACGGGCGCATCGGGTATTTGGGCAGATAGAAGCCTCTCTGGTACTAAAAGGTGCCGTTAAAGGCCGGCGCCCGGCGCCTCGCTCCCGCACGCTGCAGTCCCTCGCTCCCAGGGTGCGGAGGGCGCGTGTATGCGGCTCTCAGGAGGCGGGTGTGCGGGTGTGGCCTTCGCCCTTCACTTGGCAGTGCTGACCGAAATCTGCTGGAAAGATGAGGGGTGGGGATGGGATGAACCCCTGGAAGGGAACCTGTTACCATGGAGACCCCCACATATCACACAAAAGAGACGTTTGGGGAGTCACCCTGAGCAGCCGCGGCTAGAGCTGGGGCCCGTGGGAGGGGGGGCGGTGGTGGTGCGGGGCACGGCGGGGACGTGGCGGCGAGGAGCGGGCAGCGGGGCCAGGCCGCGGCCGCCCCTCACCGCTCACCCTTTCGCCTGCTCGGCTCCCGGGCGCTTATCGGCCGGCTGCCTCTCGTGCTGACGGCGGGCTTAGCTCGGCCTAAGCTCCTAATCTCCGCCGAGAGGCCCTTCAGCCGCACTCCACTTCTCGAAACTCACATCCCCGTGAGATTTACGACCCTTTTCGCTCCGTTATTTACTTTAAATGGTGCTTGTTTGATAAGGGAGGGCTCAGAGAGAGCCTCCGTCCGTCTGCCGGACGGGGCAGGCTGAGCGGGCGGTGGGGCGGGCGGTGCAGGCGGCCGGCAGGGCGGCTGGAGGGGCTGACTTCACCCGCGGCCGCTCGCGGGGCACAGGAGGGCCAGAGGCGCGTACCCCCGTCTGTCCGTCCATGGGGAGGGGCAAAGCCATGAGCATCTGAGTCCCCACGTGGCACAGGGCAGCCACCCACGCACGCAGACAGACGTGTCCGTGAGAAGAGCTGCAAAGCACACTGGGACGCTGTTCAGGGGTGGCCATCAGGGAAGGAAACGGGGGGCTAGGGTTCAGGGTGGGGCAGCCTGGCCCCCCGTGTCCCCTCGGCGCCCTGGACCCGCCTGACTGGTTGCCGGCCACGCCTGCTGCCGTACCACGTGCCTGGCGGGTGCATCCCCAGGAAGCGGCTGCTGCGGGCACCTCGGCTGTGTGTGCCGGTGCGAGGGTTTCCGGGAGCAGGGCTGTGCACAAAGGCCTTTTTGATGGGGAGAGGCCAGGCCAGAGGCCAGCCCCCCAGGCAGGCTCCCAGGCGCCCCCTCCTGGGGGGGAAGGGGTGCCCTCCACCTGCTGCAGCTCGGTGGTTCTCCCAGGGGGAGACTGGCATGTGTCCGTCCCCGGAGCAGGGAGAGAAGCGGTTTTCAAGGCTCGAACGAAGGTAGGCAGCACGCTGCCGCTGTGTCTCGCTCTGTCTCAGTCTTCACGCTGCGCCCGGTTCACAGGGACCGCTCCTCCCGATGGCCCGGCCCGCCCGGCCCGCAGTGACGCAGACCTGTCCTGAGTCTTCACGCTGCGCCCGGTTCACAGGGACCGCTCCTCCTGATGGCCCGGCCCGCCCGGCCCGCAGTGACGCAGACCTGTCCTGGGTGCACGATCCCCACTGCGCCTCTGGCCCCATGGCCTCCGTGCTGTCTGCGGTCAAACTCTGCTCTGGGGACAACTGGCCCCGTCTCCCGCTGAGAAACCGGGCTGCCTGCAGCCGGCTGGCCCTGGGTGTCCAGGCAGGGACACCGCGTGGACCGAGGAGGGCCAGTCTCTGCAGGGGGGCGAGGGGAGCACCGCCGAGGGGGGACGGAGGAGGCGGAGGGGAGAGGGTCCAGAGACCCACGTGGGACAGGCCCATACTGGCCACTCTGGGGGTCTGCCCGGGCACCGCGGCCCCCGTCCCGGTGCAGGGCGGCCTGGCGGTGCCGCTGGCAGAGAAGCTGGCGGCAAGAGCGCTGAGCACCGCCGGCGAGCGGCCGCTGAGCGAGGCCTGAAAGGTCTGAGCTGGAGCGGACACAAAGGGCCTTCAGAGCGCGGCCGGGCCCAGCGCGCGCTCTTTTCACAGCCGTTAGGGTGACGGCCTCTCCCGGCCCTGCGGGGCGAGGGTTTCCGGGAAGCGGGCCTGGCACCGGCTGACGGGGCGACCTTCGCGAGCTGGCTTCAGAAGGAAGGGTCTGGGAAGGTTTAAGGTTGAGCATGCTTCTGAGCTTCTGCAGAGCCCGGCTCTCAGGCGCAGAGGCGTGCCTGGCCGGGACTGCTCAGCCGAGCGAGGCTCACTGGCAGCAAGGCCCCTCCGGCATTGGTCTGAGCTCCTCGGACAGACGGTGCCGGGAAACCCGCGTCGCCTTCCCCGCCGCCCTGCACGCCCCCGCCCCGGCCCCGCGCGGGCACACGTGCGCACGCCGCGCACCTTCCCCGGCAGGAAGCCGCCGCTGCCAAGAGCGCCTGGAGTTCGGTTTCCAGAAGGCGTCCTCGCCCCCCGCTCCGCAGCCGCCCAGAAAGAAAGGTCCCAGTGTGTGCCGGCGGAGGAGAGGGGCCTCCATCTCTGCTCGGGGCTCTCCGGGCCCCAAGAAAAACCCACAGCTCCCTGGGCCCTGCTCAGCCACACCCGCCCAGCCACATTCCTTCCCTTCCTGCGCCCGCACTGGGTGGCCCAGCAGCCAGCTCCACGCCGCCCTCCCCGCGGCCGGAGACCCGGGCCAGGTCCCGCGGAGGCTGCCAGCCCCGGAATGAGGGGCCCGCCCAGGCCCGCAGCCCCCGGAAACCTCAGGCCCCCCCTCCCGTGGCTGCCTTGCCGAGGAGCACAGGGCTCGCTCCCCCTCAGCAGCCGCTCCCTCCCGCGGGGAGCCTCCTTGCTCTGTCCCCCACGTTGGCCTCCCCGCTCGAGGACCCCACATAGCAGCAAGAAGGCCTCCCACCCCCCACCCTCGCCCCATCCAGCCTGAACCTGCATAACTCGAGATCCCGCCTCCTCACAAGTAAAACGTTCACAGGCCGAGGCTGACACCCACGCCGACCGGCCAGGGAGACAGCCCACGTGCAGCCGCTCGGTGGACAGGCTGGTCACCCTCAGTCCCCCGGCCCCTGCGCCTGTGCCCCCTGGCCAGGGAGCAGCCGGCGGAGAGTGCGCCCCTGCAGGTCACACAGCAGTGAGGACTGTGATGCCCAGAGGCGTGGGTGAGTTTCAGGGGTTCAGGGGGACAGCTTGCCCCAAAGGCACCTGGCCAAGCCCCCTTATTTAATCGGGGGACGTCTCTCAGGCATTTTGTGAAGCAGGCCCACACCCAAAACCGACCCATCTCTGGGCCCAGAACCGGCACCAGGAACCTGAACCTCCCAATATGTGTCAGGCTCAGAGGCGAGGTGACTGCCCAGCGCCCCATAGGCAGGACACAGCTCCCCGTGCCCCCAGCAGGCGATAGGGAGTGGCCCTCAGAGGGGTGCCCGCACCACCCACTGACCACTGCAGACCCACGGGAAGCGATGGCAGAGCGAGGGGCGCGGAGCTGCAGTTCCACACCTCCACCCCGCGGGGATGGAGGGCCCGGCGAGAGGCAGGAGAGCAGGCAGGCCTGGGCCCACCCAGCACCCAGCTCCGTCCCTTCAAACCACAGTGACAAGGGGCCACGAGCAAAGGGCTCTCGGGTCTGACCCGTGGAACCGGGTCGGGTGCGGCAGGGCCCAGGCAGAGCTGGCCACAGCGGTCTCCCCGCTCGCCCTCCCCACCCAGGGCTGCGGGCCAGGGAGCCGAGCAAGGAGCCGGCAGAGGGCTGCTGCCTGTGCCGCCGGGGCCGGTGGGCGTGGGGCCCCAGTCAGCAAAGGGGTCCCGCCAGCGCTGCCCCGGGCCCCACGGAGCCGCGCGGCCGAGCCTGTGACATTTGCCCCGTTTCCAGCAGGCACGGCCGGGCTGGCCGCGGCCGCGCTGACAGATGCAGAATTCAGGAGACATTAGCAGTGATGTGGACGAGAGCCAGGCCGCAGCGGCCTCGCTGGAAAGCAGAAACTGGAACGTCTGGCGTGAGATTCTGCAGGGTCCGGGAGAAAGTTGAAGACATGGAAATTCTAATTAACACACACGAGGCTGGTTTTGCTCAAGGATCTACGGGCTGTCATGGCACAGGAGGCCCGCAGCCACAGCTCACCGGCCGGCCGGGGGCACGGTCACCTGTGGGCCGAGGTGCCCAGGGCCCGCCAGGCATGCCGCCCTGCCGGGCAGGCTGGGGGGTGCAGCAAACATGAGCGAGCCCCCTCGGAGGGGACCCTTCGGGAGCCACAGGTCTCTGTGCTCGGGACAGCCTGGCTCCGGCACCCTCTGCGGTGGGAGCCCCGGGCCATGGGTGGGGCTGGCGTGGGTTCCAGGCGGGGGGCTGTCTGCGCTCAGGGGAGCTTAGAGCTGCCCCGGCCTGGCACTTTGATGGTGCTGGGGAGGCAGAGGCTGAGGAGCCACACGTGCCCTGCTCCCCAGAAGCCAAGGGTTGGGCAGGGAAACACCCCCAAAGGGTCCCCGGCCCCATGCTGACAGCTCTGGGCTGGACCGAGGGCCTCGTGTGGAAGGGCACGCTGCCGCCCGGCTCCTGGGCCTCTGCTGAGGGCGAGTGGTGCCGGGCCCAGGGCCAGGCCAGCTGGGCATGGACACCAGGGCCCGGGGCCCCTCCTCCATTGCTGTGCCCATGCCCTCGGGGGGCAGGAGCCCCAGGAGCCTCCCTGGCTCTTGCTGGGGTGCAGGGCTCCCCTCCTGCGGAGTGGGGAGGAGCGGCCCCGTCCGACACTGTGCCTGACGTACCCCGCCTCTATCTCATACTTGCCCCTGGCAGCCCCTCAGCCAGGCTGGGAGTGGGTGCGGGTGCGGGCATGGGCACGGGCAGCCAGCCGCTCCCTCTGGCCCCGGGGGACCTGGGAGACCGAGGGAAGGGGGTGTGGGCTGTACAGCACCGGGGTGGCTAACCCCCGTCTCCTCGGTCCACCGGGCCCCAGCTCTGCTCCCCAGTTTGCTGCAGGCTGTCAGTGACCTCCGGGCCCCCGCCCCTCACTTCTCCCAGCTCTGGGACCTTCCGTCATCGAGGCTGTGGTGACCTCACCTCCCTGGGGCCCTTGGGCGGGGAGCGCTGGAGATGGAAACAAAACGTGTCTTTCTTTATGCTTTTAATTTGGATCCTGGAGCGGGCCCAGCGTGCAATGCAAGGAACATCAGAGAACGCTGGGGAGATGGGTCTGCTCCTCCGGCCCCTCCCGCCGCTCGGCCCCTGTGAGACCCCGTGTGCATCCCCGTCTCTCACACGCAGCATGTGGCTCTCCCCGGGGGTGCAGCTGTCCCCAGGAGCTGGGGCGGGTCCCTCAGGAAGGCTGTGCCCGGCTCCCCTCCCTGCCCGAGGTGGTGGCAGGCCCAGTAAACACGCTGCCCACCCCGCCTGCAGCCTTGGGGGTGGGTGTCCGCCAGCCCATGGCCCCAGAGCACAGAGGTTCTGAGGCCCCGGCCCCACACACGCATGTGTACCCTACGCGCCCCACCAGCGCTCCCCTTGCCTGCTATGCATGCCAGCCCCTCCCATCACAGCCGGCGGCGGCCTGCACAGAGACCGTGGTCCCCGCTCCCCTCGCCCGAGCCCCACGCCCCGGGGTCGCTCCAGCCTCTGCTTCTGAGCAGGTCTGTGCGGCCCAAAGCTTCCCGGGCACAGGGTGAGGACGGGGCCCAGCCAGCGCTGGACAGACCCCCCACACTGAGCACACAGGCTGTGGTCCTCCCCTGCCCCGCCCCCCACCGAGCACGCAGGCCATGGTGCTGTGCTTTGGGCTCTAGTGACCCACTCGCAGGCCTCTGAGCCAGGGTAAAGCGAGGGCTCTGCCCTTGGGCACCGACCTGGCCCTGCCAGGCTGGCTCAGCTGCCGCCCAGACCTCAGCTCCCACCCAGTTCCCAGGCCCACTGGCAGGTGGCCTCCAGGAGGCACGGAGCCCCTCCCAGGCCCACAGCCGCAGGGGCACATGGAGAAGTGGCCGTTTCCCAGTGACCGGCTCCCCATCCAGCGGGCAAACTGGAGGTCTCCCGTCAGCCCCTCCCCCCCCCCCGCAGCCCCCTACCCTCATCACAAGGGCCTCCAGGAATGGCCGGCGGGTCCACCTAATCACGGTCATGCACCGAGACAGCCACAGCTGCCGCCTCCTTGCCACCCAGCTCTGCCAGTGCCCGTCACCATGCACGCCCTGCAGCGCCTGCCCGGCAAGGGCTGTGCCCGGCCAGTAGCCTGGCAGCCGGCTCAGAGCCTCACTTTACAGCGGCGCCCACAGCTCAGGACCACCGGGCTCTCCGGGCCCTGGGAACCAGGGGCCTTGGGGACGGTCCCTGAGGCAGGAGGGCCAGCGAGCAGCTCACATCCCTGACCCGAGACCTCTCTCAGGAATCCCTGGTGGGTGGTGGCCAGCACAGGCCTCGAGGTCCCACGGACCCTGCCGCAGGCTGTCCCTGCGGGCGCCCTGACGGAGGGGCGCTGAGCCACGCCGCACCTCGGGCAGGCCGGGGGAGGGAGCCCCTGCGGACAGCGGCAGCGGCACCTGGCAGTCGCCCCCACACCTGCCCGGGGCGCTGGCCAGGGTTCCACGGGGAGAGACTCAGACACAGCTGAGGGGGGGGCACGGGGCAGGGAACAGCCATCTCAGACACCCCAACACGAGCAGCAGCGGAAGATGACCGGCGGGTTTCCACAGTCAGACCGGGGCCGGCCTCTCGGCCGAGGCGGCAAGCACCCCGCTCCTCCTGCCTGGCCCCGCCCCCGCCGACCGGCGCCTGGGCACTCACTGCGACACGTGGGTGATGGGCACCAGCAGCGTCTCCCCTTCCAGGTCCAGGTCCTCGGCGAAGCTGTTGGTCCGGCTGAAGTGGGGCGTGCTCACCTCCAGCAGCGCGGGGCTCTTCTTGGCTGCGGGGAGAGGGCCGGTCAGGCGCCAGGGAGGCTGGGGCCGGGGCTCTCCGGTCCGGAGCCCGGCTGGCGTGCCCGCCCCTTGACCCTGGGCCTCCCCACAGGCGGACCAGATGCCCCTGGGCGGGCGGAGACCCCGCCGGAGGCCCGGCACCGAGCCTGGCGGCGGAGGTGCCCCGTGGGCCTGGGCTCCAGTGGCTTTGGAGCAGCCGGGGCCCTGAGCTCCCCCAGCCCCGCCGCTCACACTCAGGGTGAGGAATCGGGCCAGCGCCATGCAGGTGGCGGGCCTCTGACACCGCTGAGCAGCCGGGGTGGGGGTCAGAGCCCCGTCACCACCTGCGCCCCGAGGTGCAGGACCCCCTCTTGGGCTGACAGGGCTCCGGCCCGACGGAGAACCACCATCTGTCCTCTGAGTTTAAACCTGGACTGAATTGTTTCAAATAAGTTTTTTAAAAATATATTTTTATTGATTTCAGAGAGGAAGGGAAACGGGGCCGGGGGTCGGGGGGGGAGAGAGAGAGAGAGAGAACGAAACATCAATAGTGAGAATCTTGGATCAGCTGCCTCCTGCACGCCTCCTACTGGGGATCGAGCATGCAACCTGGGCGTGGGCCCTGACCGGGAATCCAACTTTGACCTCCTGGTTCATAGGTCAATGCTCACAACCTCTGAGCTGTGCCGGCCAGGCGCTAAGTTTACTTAATGTTTTCCCTGTAAAAGAGTTAATTGCTCCTTGTAAAAGGTAAAGATTCACAGGCCCTCCCCCGCCCCAAGGCCATCCGTGTCCAGCCTCCCACCTCTTCCTCCTCAGCTGGCTGAGGCTGCAGGCCGGCTCTGTACCCATGACCTGATTATCTCTCATCGCTGATGTCTCTGAGTCAGGGAGAGGGACACGTGGATGAGAGAGGCGCACTGATCGGTCACCTCCCGTACACCCCCTCCGGGTCAGAAGCGCCTACCTGAACCCTCAACCCAGGCGTGGGCCTGACGGGGAGCCGGGCCTGCAGCCCTCTGGCATGCCGGCAGACGCTCCAACTCACTGAGCCTCCCGGCCAGGGCCCGGCTTTTGTTTTTAAAACAGTATGCCCCCTCTTTTGCTCTTTTTGCAAAAGGTTTTCCCCACCCAAAGTAATGCAGCTGTCCCCTGAATCTACTTGTGATTTCAGTGTGTGTGTGTGTGTGTGTAAGCTTCACACCTAACATTATGGCAGGTCAGCAATCAGACAGTGGGAGTGTAGGGGCTGTGTGTGTGTGTGTGTGTGTTTCACGCCTGACCTTGTGGCAGGTCAGCAGGCAGTGGGAGTGTAGGGGCTGGTGTTGACCCCTTCCTGGAGCCCTGAAGTGAAACGGGACGTTTTCCCAAGGAAACAGGAACCCTCTGGGCCTCGGACTTGGCCCTGAACGTTGAACTCTGACACCAGAAGCTCCGTCTGTGCGGGGGAAACGGAAGAGCTGGACTTGATCAAAACGAACAGCCTTTGCCCCAAGGAAGAGCCGTCCGGGGAAGCAGCCCGCCACCGAAGGGAAGCCTGGACGTCCCGCCCGGCCCACGCTGGTCTCGGGGCCGGAGGAGCAGGCGCAGTTCGCCCCGCACAAGCAGACAGCCCGCTGACAGTAGGGCTGCAGGTGAGCCGGCGGGGGAGTGCTCCGCCCGGCCAGCCTCTGCAGTTCCGAGGAAAGAGCCGATCAACCCCCCGTGAGCCCGCCCACCACGCCCCAGCGGAGCGGCCCGCGTCTCCCCACGGCTTTAGGTGTTTGGGGACAAGACAGCCCGCCTCTGACTCGGCCTGGCAAGGAGAAAGAATGGAGCCTAGCGTGCCGCGTGCCGAGGGTGTGGAGCAGCGAGGAGCTCGAGTGGGGGACAGCGGCCTCGGTGGGACAGGGCAGGGCAGCTCCTGACAGACTGTCACTCATGGAGGGGGTGGGGGGTTGGGGGGGGAAGGGACCAGCGGTCCCTCCCAACACTCGCCCGCTGCCCCAGAGCCTGTCCGTGAGCCTGTGCAGCCACTCGGTGCACGGTCGGCCAAACCCAGGACCGTCTGAGCCACCCCCCTGGGGGCGAACGGGGAGCCGTGGCACCGCCGTGCACGAGAAGACCACTCGGCCATCGGAGGAAGCCAGCTCGTGGCCCACGGTAATGGGAGAGCCGTACACGTGTGTTCGGAGCAGCGGACGAGGCCAGAGACAGCAAGCTGCATGCTGTCTGTTCAGTGTGGGTGACCTTCGGAACGGCAGGGCCGTGGAGCAGACCGCCGCCCGCCTGTGTGTGCGGGGCACGGGGAGTGCTCGCTCCTGAAGGCCCGCACGCGGGAAGTCTCGGCCCAGTGGCCTTCTGGGCGCTGCTGCGGTGGAGGATCCGTGATCTAGCCAAGTCCCCTGCCCCCGCCTGTGCGTTCCCACGCCGTGCGCTATCTGCAACCCCGGCGAAGTGGCTCGGAAGGGGAGGGCTGAAGGCACACCGGCCGGCCGGGCCTCGGGAAGCGGCCGGGGACCGGACACGCCACGGCGAAGGACGAGGAAGAGCAGCTCGTAAACACAGGATGGGCTTGCGAAATGTGCGTCTCCAAGGGTGCTGCCGCTCACACGGACCAGCAAGCACGTAAATGAGTGGCGGGTCGCGGCGGCCGGGCTTCCCACGGTCAGAGGAAGGAGTAAATCAGCGGGCGGGGGCAGGCGGGCGAGCCCTCCGCTCAGAAGCGCCAGCTGGGCACCTACTGAGCTGACGTGGACACGGCGGGCTTCGTGCGGACTCGGCCTTCCGGGCCCCATCCGCCGAGCGGTGGGAACAGCGGCCCCCGGGGCCGCGCACCCCGCCCTGAGCCCGGGGGCGGGTGTCTGACCCCTCGCTGACACGATAGGGGCCAGGGTTGGGTCTGAGCGGGGAAGACGCTCAGCACTAGACAAGGAGGACGTGGGAGGTCACGGAGACTCCGGAACCCCAAAGAGCTTGCAGTCCTGTGCCCCTTAGGGCGACCTAATCTGAGCACAAAGGGACAAAGAACATCGGGCTTTTAGCTCCAAGCGCACTTCCGGGCCGGCGGCCAGGGGTGGCGGAGAGGACCCGGCAGGAGGGGGACGCGCCTCCCTCCCGGGTCCCGGGGACGGGGGGGAGCGAGGAGGCGGTGGGACCTGCCGCGGCCACTTCCACGGACGCACGCGCGAGTCGACAGGTGCGACTTGGAGGCGTGACTTCAAAGCGTCTCCCCTCAGATCTGCGTTCCCGGCGTGGCCCGGGAACACACTCCCCGATTCTTTGGTCCGCCCTCCCGGGGGAGGCAGGGCCGACGCCCCTGCTCCCCGACGGGCGCGGCACCGGCTGGCTTCTCACGAGTGCCCTGTGCGAGGGGAGCCTCGGGCCCGCGCGGGGAGGGGGTGCAGGGTGGGAGGGAGCCTGGCCGGACCCTCGCCCAGCAGAGTCGAGGCTCACGCCCGGTCTGGCGTGTTGAGGCCACGGACCATACGGCAGACGGGGAGACGAGCGCCTCCCGTCTGCGCCCGTTCTCCAAGCCCTGTCGCCGGCCTGAACCCCGGGAGGGCGGCCCCCCAGCTGTCGGACACCCAAGGCGTGTGCCTCCCAGGGCCAAGGTCACAAGAGCAGGCCCCAAAGTCTCAGAAAAGCAGGCCGCTCGGGCACTCGAAGGCCGGGAACTGAACCTGGGGTCCCGGGACAGAGTGGGGACCAGGTTCAGCGGGGTGTCCGGACAGGTGGCTGGTGCTGCTGCGTGGGGAGCTCCCGTCCCCACGGGCCATAGAGACGCTCGCGGTGGGCAGCAGCAGCACGGTGGGGGCAACTCCGGCAACCGCCACCTCCTTTGGCAGAAACGCCGACGAGGCCCTGAGTGCCGATGAGGAGCTGCAAGGACGAAGGGGAGGCGGCAGGCCTCGCTCAGTGGCGCGCTAGGCAGGCACGCCGAGAAGCCTGCTTGGTTCCAGCACCAGGACTCCACCATGAAAAGGTTCTCCACATGTCCCTGAGGCTCCCAGGTGCATGGTGGGCCGGGGCGGCCGGCTTGGACCCTGACCTGGCAGGGCAAGAGGACAAGAAGTCCGTCCACCCGGAGGGCAGCCCGACCTGAGAGGTAGACAGGCCATGGGGCCGGGGCGGGAAAGGGCCCCATGCTCAGGGACAGCGGCTCTCCCAGGGGACACGTGAGCATGGTCCCTGCACACCGAGCACACCGAGCACACGTACAGTCTCAGAGCCCCGAGACGGGACGGAGGCAGCAGCACCCGTGACCGGAGAAGGGTCTGAACGCACACAGGAGGAGCTGCCGGGAAGGCTGGCCCGTTTGGGGGCAGATGAAGAGCGGCATCGAGGACCCCTGGAGAGGACGGCGGCTCCCGAGGGCCATTTTCCCGGCCTCGTCCCACAGTGAGAACAGCAGGGCCCCTCAGAGAAGTGGGTGGACCGGCAGACCGCCTGGGAGCCTGCGGACAGGGGTGCCCCTGACCAGCCACCAGGGGTGCAAAGACACCTGGGGCCGCCATGGGGCGAGTGGCCTCCCAGCAGGAAGCCGCACAGACACGGCTGAGTCACCCCGCGCTCCGCAGGGAGGAGCCTGGGACCTGCGCGCACCCCCGCCCGGTGTGCAGGCTCGGCGGCGATCCAAGTGCCCTGGGCTGTGTCACGGCTGTCAAGCGACGGAGCTCAAACGCGTCCAGGATTCGAATGGGGGGAAGAAGAGGGACAGAACAAGCACATAGTTTCAAGGCTGCATCACCGTGCAGGAGGGACGCGAGGGTGGCTGGGCCGCAGGCTGTTCTCGAGGCCCCAGATGACGAGTGCCATCCCCATGCCGGCGGGCAGGGTGAGCCCCTGACCCCGCCAGGCCCCACCTGGCACATGTCAGCCGGGCACCCGGGCGCGGCTGCACCTGACACAGAAGAATGTGTGCCGTGCGGTTTAATCCTGGGAACGACACACGGGGCCCCGGGAGAGGGGCCGAGGGGTGCAGCCGGCGGCTCCCCACCAATAGGTGGGGCGCTGCTCTGAGCAGCTCCTGAGTCTGAGTCTAGGGTCTGTGGCCTCTGCCGCCCCTGGCAGGCAGTCCCCAGGGCTTCTGCCCCGAGTCCAGCCGCTGGTGACAGCCTGGCTGGGACCCTCAGAAAGGGGCCAGAAGGGCAAGGGGAGGGTGGGGTCCCGGTCCCACAGGCCCAGGACTCCCCTCAGCAGGGAGCTCGCTCGGTGACGGGCCTCCTGAGGTTTGGGGACAGCCCTGTCTGGAGGCTGCAGGCCTGCTGAGCTGGCGGGGGTAGAGGGGCTGGTTTCAGGGCTGCTCCTGCCGACACCCCAACCGGCCACAGGGCCACGGAGCTGCTTGGGGAGCAGGGCCTCTGCAGAGGCGAGACTGCATCCTGGCGCCTGAGGTCACCTTCCCAAGACGGCCGTGTCGGATGCGCTCACTTCCTGGCTGCCGGGCCTCGCCGAGGCCGGAATCGGGGCCTCGGTGCTCAGGGCAGAACAAAACAATTCTGTTTTCTAGGAAAAGGGGAGGCCGGGACGGCGAGCGCAGCCTCTGGCGTAGCGACGGTCACAGCTGGCGACCTGGCTGCCAAGTCGCACCCACTCTCCGGAGAGCAGGAGCCGGCACTGCGGCCGCCTCCCGGCCAGGGCCCTGCTTGGCCATCCACCGAGTTTGGGTTTTTAAACACGGGCACCGGGAACCGGAAGGAAACGGTTCGGTGTCCCGGTGTGTGGGCACTCTTTCCCTATGAGCGCGTCCACACTCCCTCTTGCCCAATCTGAGCCTGCCATTTTTTTTAAAAAACGACCTCATGGGAGGGCATTTTTTCAGTGATGGTTGGAGAGAGTGGAAGGGAGAGGAAGGGATGGAGAGAAATGTTGATGTGAGAGACACGTCGATCGGTTGCCTCCTACACGCCCCCTCACCATGAGGGCCAGGGAACCTCAACAGAGGTACGTGCCCTGGACAGAATTGAACCCAGGACCCTTCTGTGCACAGGTCAACGCTCTATCCACTGAGCCACATGAGCTAGTGAGCCCGATCCTTCCCCAGCCAGAAAGCACTGTGCAGGCGGTCTCCCCTGCTGCTCACCCAGCTCCCGCTGGCCTGCACACACTGTCCTCTGGCTGCACCGAGGCCTGACTGCCATATGTGGCTCCACTTCCTCCAATAGCCCACACAGCCCCAGCCCCAGCCCCAGCCCCAGCCCCAGCCCCAGCCCCAGCCCCAGCCCTAGCCCCGGCCGCTGCAGCCCTCCATGACAGAAAGGCTGCGCTGTCCCACCACCAGGACGCCCCTGGGCCCTGGACATGCAGGCAGGGATCCCCACCCCCCTCTGCTTCCCTTGTCAACCAGAAGCACTGTCACCAGAGCCCGGGGCTGGCAGCTTGGGCTCCTGATTTCATGTTTATTCATCAAAAGCTTCGTTGTTGAAAGCACCACACAAGTCCCTTCGTTCCCCAGGTGACCCCTCGCCCGCCCCGCCCGCCCGTCTGTGTCCAAGGGTGACGCATGCATAGATGCACACAAGGCCTCTGGCTGATCCTTCCCTTTCCCCGCCGTCAAGGTGACATCCCCGGAGGCCACTGCTCGGAGAAGCTGGGTGTGGAGGCGGCCCCCAGCCCCTCCCCGCCACCCTGGGTTCTCGGAGTTTTCTGGAACCTTCCCTGGCCCCCACTCTCCCTGGTGACGGCTAAGACCTGCCTAAGCTCCCCGTGTAACCCAAGTCCTCGCTGGCTTCCCAGGCTCCCAGCGGCCCCCGCTCCAGACACGGGCTTAGGTGTGCCGGGCCTCCAGGTCTGCAGCCGCCCCCGCCTCTGCGGCTGGCATGGGCGCCCCCTGCGCCCGGGGGGCCGGCAGAAGCTGCCCCTGTCCTTCCGAGTAGAGCCCCTTCCCTCGCGCCCTTGACCCCCCTCCCGGCGGATCCACCAAAGCCCCCAGATCCTGCCCGGGGACGAGCCCCCTCCCGGGGCATCCGGACAGCTGCAGCCGGCCTGCGTGACATCGCTGAGCCCCAGGCCCCTGCCAGCTGCCCAGGCTCAGCTAGCCCCGAGCCAGCGGGCCCGCACCACCTGTGCCTCCGCTCAGGCGGGAAGGAAGGGACATGGGCAGAGAACTGAGAGCCATTCCCACGCCAGCTGCCAGGAGTGGGCGCGGGAGTGAAAGCGAATCCACAGCTGGCACGCGGTGCCCTCGCGGATACCTTGCCCAGTGGACACCTGCTCTGCGTGCCTGTCCCGCCGCCAGGCCTGCTGTGGGAACAGCGCCGTCCCCGAGGGGCTGCGCCCTCCCCGCTCCCGCCCGCCCGGCGCCCGTGCTGTCCCTACCGGCGCCTGGGCCTGGCCCGGCCTTCCAGGCATAGGGCAGGGCCGGGACCAGCCTCCGACCCCGGCAGGAATGTTGGGGAGAAAGCTGCCCTCTTTCTGGGGGTCAGCTGAGCTGGTGGCCTCCCGCCCCATTGGAAAGTGGCTGCCTGGGGACAGCCCCAGGGCAGCAGGGAGAGGGAGGTGGAGGGGGACAGGAGAAGGCACATGGGGGACAGGAGAGGGGACGGGGGGAAGGAGAGGGAACAAGGCAGTGGGGGGAGCACAGGAGGAGGAGCGCAAGCAAACAAGAGCGCCCCAGCCCGGGGTCCAGCTGCGCCGGGAACAGCTGGGTCCAGATGTGCGAGCCAAGAAGCGTCCCTTTGTGCTTGGCTCGCTGCGCGGGCTCCATCGTGTCACCCAGAGAGGCCTCAGGAATGTGTGACAAACGGGCAAGGCCCGGGTCCAGGCCGGGCTGGGGTCGGGGTTGCACACAGCTGAGCCCGTCCATTTCCTGGCGGGCTCGGAGGGGCGTGGGGAGGGGAGCTGGCGCGCAAGGAGCTGGGGAGCGGGGCCCCCTGAGCTGCTGGCGGGCGGCCTTCCTTCCCTCCCTCCCTCCCCCTTCCCTGCACGGGGCCCTCTCCCACCCTGTGAGGTGATGCTTGGAACAAGCCGTGGGACACGCTGCATGTCACGTCCCATGCAGCCAGCAGAGAGCATGTTCACCAGGAGCAGAGGCCACCGGCCACCTGGGGCGTCCGGGCCGGACCCACGGATGGTGCCGGGGTCGCCACACCACGACTGGCCCTGAGGCCCCCGGCCCCGCCCTGCCCCTCACCACGGGACACACACTCACGCACACACACGAGGCAGGGGGGGAGGGAGGGGAGAGGAAGGGAAGGGGGGGAGGGAGGGAGGGGATGGGCAGCGGGGCGGCGCAGAGGACCCCTGGTCCAACCCCGGGAGGAAGCGGGGAAGGGGTCACGCAGCCCCCATGCCCGGCGACCCGGGGGTCCACGCCAGGAAGTCGGCGCCCGGGCCCCCCGACCGGCCTGGCCGACCCTTGCCCGCGGCCCCAGGAAGCGCTCACACAATGGAATCTGGGCTGAGCGGCCCCTCCAAGGGCTGAGCTCACAGGACATTCCCGAGAAGCCCCTGGAGAGGTGGGAGGGCGCTGCTGGGCTCGGGCGCGGGAAACAAAGGAGCGGCCTTGATTTTCAGGCGGAATGACAGGGAGGAAGAAGCGTCTTTAATCTAATTAGGGGCGATCTCTTCACCTTCGTCCCAGCGCGGGGAGCCTGCCAGGGCGCGAGCTGCAATCAGGGCAATTAGTGTGCGAGGAGCCCTGGAGACGGTGCAGATGTTCTCAGAGTGCTTCGTGGGGAAATGAGCTGCAGGCCCAGTTCCCAGCATCCGGCTCCAGGCCTGGCTACCAGATCCAGACATCTGCTCGGCCCCCCTCCCGGCCCCGAGGGCGCGGGCTTGAGAAACACCGGGCCCTTCCCAGGCCGTCTCCCAGCCCGGCCAGATCCGGCCCCGAGGCCCACCGAGACCCCCGGGCCAGGGCTTGGACACACGCATCCGCCCACGAGCGGGAGAAGCTGAGTGTCAAGTCACGTTCACGACCCACGTCAGGAGCGGTCAGCTCAGCCCGGTCCCCCGGCCGCGGTCCTGCGAGGGGGAGAGGCCAGGGGCTCCGTGGGGAGTGTGGCTCGGAGGCTCTGGCCCCCGCCTCCTGCCCGAGCGCCACGTCGTACGGAGGCGCCATGGCGTCCGGCCGGCGAGCCTGTCCCCAGACAGCTGGCCCTTCCTGGGCCCGGGGTCCGGATGCGGGGAGAGGAGTTCCCGCCATCGGGGGTGAGGGCGGTGCGGGCACAGGGGCGGGTCCGCCCCGCAGCACCGAGGGGCACGGGGGTGCAGTCTCTGGCTGTGGGGACGTGGCAGCCAGACCCCCCGAGGCCCGGCAGGGTGGGCTCAGGGACACAGGTGAAGAACAGGCTGTCCCTGTTCTCCAGGGCTCAGGCCGCCGGCAGCCACACTCTCCGCCCTGGGTGCTCACTGGCTATGTGCTGAGGGTGCCTGGCTGCAGACCCGCCAGATGCCCGGCACGCCACCTCTGGCCTCCGGCCCCGGTGACACAGCAAGGCCCCAGGCACCGCGCTTGTGGGGACAGACAGAGGGCCGGGCCCTGAGCCTTCCCAGCAGCCACCACAGCCTCTCCCTCACCCAGCAGACGACCTGCCCACGGCCCGATGCCGGCTGTGCATCCGGAGACCTGACCCGAGGCCGCACAGGAAGCCGGGACACGGCCGCCCGCGGCCGCGGGGGAGCGGGAGGGGAGGAGGCCGGCGGAAACCGAGGCCGGGCCGGGGGGAGGCGGCGGTGGCAGCGCATGGCAGTGCAGGTGGCCGGGGAGGCGGCTGGAGGAGCAGGTCCAGGAAGCGGATGAGACCCACGGGCTGGCCACGCGGGCCCATCCCCGGCAGGAAGCCGTCCAGGAGCTTAGGAGACCAGGCGGGCTCGCCCCGACCCCAGGTTTCAGCAGCCCTGCCTGCCCCCTCAAAGCGTGACGCCAGCCCGAGGGCAAATAAAGCCGTTGCGCACACACCTCCCCTGCCCGAGGCTGGGAGCGGGCGAGCCAGGGGCCAGTGCCGGGCCACCCTCCCGTGCCAGCCTCTGCCCGCAGCGTCGGGTGGTGGGGCCCCAGGTGCTGAGTCTGAGTACGCGAGGGAAGTGAGTGCGTGCCTCGGAGGCCGTCCCCCAGGGAAGGTGAAGTCAGGCAGAGCCGGCACCGCCGGCAGCACCAGCAGGCGGCCAGAGGTGCTAGAGCCACCGGGCAGCGCCAGGCCAGGAGGCGGCCACGCAACCAGGGAGCCTGTGGCCTTGCTGCCGGCCTCCGACACTCCCTGCCGAGGCTCGGCGCAGCCCCGGGCCAGCGCCCTCATGCCCCGGGCGGGGCCCTGACCCCGGGCTCAGGAGCCAGCAGAGCCGTTTCAGTGGTGTGTGTCTGTCCTGGATTGTCGCGGGGGCAGCTTAGTGGTCTGACACCAGGTGGTCGCCATGGTTTCCTCTAACAGGGACTCACCCAGGGCGGAATGCATCCCTGAGAAACACCAGGGAGGCAGGTCCCAGCCACTGGGGGCCCGGCACCAGAGGCCCCAGCACTGCATAGGCGGGAGGGAACCTGGGGAGAGCGTTTCCTGGGAGAATGGGGCGTCCGGAGACGCCTGGGTTCTGAAGAACGGAGGGGCAGAGCAGGGCGGGAGCTCAGGAACATGCTGAGAACGTGCCAGGTGTCGCCTCTGGCCGACCTCGCGCCCGCCTCCAAGAGGAAGCGAAGGCTGAGACAGACTGGCACACGGACTGGCCAGAGCTGAAGGGGTTGCCCCAGTCCAGGCTAGTCTGCCAAGATGGGCAGTTCTCCCTCTCCGCCCTCTCCCTTCCTGGTGCCCAGGAAATACCTGTCAAAGAACCAGTTGAATTCAACCGGGAGAAACTGGCTACAGGGCCACACATGGCAGAGAATGCGTATTTCACAAAAGTCAGAAGTTACTAAACAGCTGCAGCTCACAGCGAGAACCTACTGGGAACAGGAGGGAATCTGATGCGATTTGATGTTACGTTTCATCATTTCAATAAAAAGTTAAGGACGTCTGACCCACTCACAGAAGAAATGGACAGAAAGTCCCGCAGGAAGTACGGACATGGAACTTACTGGACAAAGACTTTAAATGGGCATTTAAAAATATGGTCAAGGAAAACAAAGAACTGAAGGAAACCAGGAGGACAAATGGAGACCATCAACCGAGAGGTGGAAGCGATCAAAGGGAGGATTTGGGGGCGAGAAGTAGAATCCTGGATGTGGAGAGCTCGCTGGGGCTTCATCAGCTCATGTGAATGGGGAGACGTCTGGACTGAAGCTAGGTCAGTGCACACGGTCCAGCCCGAGGGGCGTGAAGAAAAGGAAAAGAAGGAAAAGGGAGCACCCCGCCCATGGCGGCCCCTCAAATAGACCGATATCCACGGTGGGAGCCCCGGAGGGCAAGGAGAGAGAGAGAGAGAGTGGGGTGGGGTGGGGTGAGGAGAGGGCATGTGAGGAAGCAACTGCTGACAGTCCCCCAGGCTGGATGGGAGGTCGCGCTGCCCTCCAGGGAGGGCCGTGACCTCCGGAGACAGATGGCTATCGTCGTGCTGACAGACGACCAGCGAGGCAGCGGCGAGTGACTCACGGCGCACGGGGCGCTCTGGGTTGCGCGTCGGGAGGCACGTATGCGACAAGCGTGTGACCGGACCGGGAAGTGCTAAGGGGAGAAACGAAAGGATCCCATGTCTCGCCAGGCTATCTTCCAAGAAGGAAGGGAGATTACGACATCCCCAGGTGACAATCGCCGAGGCACCCGGACCAGTGGCCGAGCTCGCACACAGGGAAGTCCTTCAGGCGGAGGGAGAGGTCGGCACAAAGTCACTCCACAGCACACAGACAGAGTTCCAGCTACACGTGAAGCCAGCATGGCCGCGGTGTCAGTCTGTCGCCTTCTTGGTCCTCCGTGTGACTCAGGAGACAGATGCTTGAAACCGTCCTTACCTATCTGTGCTGCTGGCAACCCAGTGCATGAAAATGCAATGTGGGTCCTCACAGGTGGGGGTGGGGCCCCTAGGAGCTAGTATGCCACTGAAGCTAAGCAGGTAAGAGTTAACACGAGATTTCTAATAAACTTAGGATGTCCAAGGCAGTCCTGGCAATCACCTGGAACACACACACACAACTGAGAAGAGGACCACTGTTGTGCACTAGTCAAAGTCATTCCCACACGAGAGAAGGCAGCAAGGGGAGAAATGAGCAGCGCCCACAGAAAAGCACAAGACACACAGAAACAGGGCAACCTGTGCAAAGTCCTGACAGATCGTCCCTTTACATGTAAATGGGTTAAATTCTCCCATGGAAAACAGAACTTGGCTGCGAGGATTCAGATGTATCAGACCTCTCCGTCTACAGCCTGCCCGTTTCAGATCCAGCGACTCAGCCGTGGTGCGGCGGACGGGGAGGGGTCACTGCAGACAGTCCTCTCCAGGGTGCCGGGAGGCTGCACCAGTATCAGGAGAAACTGGATTACGTGAAAATTGGTGACTGGAGAGAGGGCAACTGAGAACAGGATCCATTCATTCGTGCAATTTTACACATAGCAACAGAGCCTCCCCCCCAACACACACACACACACACACACAAAACCGCGAGGCAAGTACTGACAAGTGGAGGGAGAAACAATCCCAACAGCTGGACCGGTCAGCATCCCACACTCAACGGCAGATGGAACAGCCAGACAAGACCAACGAGGGAGCAGAAGATGGGACGGCTGTACATCAAGCAGAACGAACAAACGCCTGTGGACCCTCCACCCAATGGCAGCAGACACACGCCCTTCTCGGGTGCGTGTGGAATATTTTCCAGGACAGCTCACATTCAGCCAGAAAGCAGTGCATTTTTAGAAACTAAAATCATACAGAGCATCTTCTCCAACCGGAATGAAATGAGGCTGGGAATCAATAAGAGAAGGAAAACGAGGGTTACAAATATGTAGGAATGAAAAAACTCACTCTTTAAAAACGAGTGGGTCAGAGAAGAAATCACCAAAGATATTAAAAGGGATTTGGAATAAAGAAAAATGGAAACCACATACCCAGATGCAGGGAGAGAGGAATAGGATAGAACGGAGTCAACTGAACCCCAAGTGAGAACGAGAGAAGGTGCAAGTAAGGAAGATGGTGAGTTGCAGTGGGGACACTACAATGGACTCATGGGAATAGAGTGACGCCCTGAAAGAACGCTGTCAGCAGCTGTACTGCAATACGTCACCCAACCTGGTGAAGCAGACCAATTCTTGGTGACACGTGAACTACAAACACTGACTTCAGAAACAGATTCTGCACCAATAACCAGTAAGAAATTTGCCAATCAGTCTTCAAGAAGGTCTAAGTGAACCGAAGTCCCGTGTCTGGTGAATTACAACCCTTAAGGAAGGGTTAGGCCGAGTCCGGGGGAAGACAGCAGGGTGACGTTTTGCAAATGTCCATGAAGTCACCGTTACTGAGTGGAACGGAATGAGGCTGGGAATCGGCGAGCCCACCACCAGAAGGCAGCCGGACCCCGGCAACCCCTGCAGACGCCACGACCCTCAGAACACACCAGCGTGCCCGCTCTCCGGGGGTCGTCCACGGCCCCGGCACTGTGAGCGAGTGGGGTTTATCTCGGACGTGGCAGGGGCTTTTCGCCGTGAAAAGAGCCTTCTCGAAGGACACAGAAAGCATCTGGCCACTTTCAGCAGAAAAGCGCACAATGAGGGAAAGGTGGGGGCTCCCCTCGCCCTCGCCGGTGGGAGCACACAGCCACTCCCCGAGCGGAACCAGACGAGGACGCCCATGGGCACCGCGGCCTCTCCGCCTCTCCGCCGCCCCGGGAGCTTCTGCCGGGGCCGTTAGGCGAAGGAGCCGGAGCGCTGCCCGCCAAGGAGGAGGAGAAGCCCTCCATGCGCAGCTGAGGCTCCCGGACACAGGCCCAGAGACGCCGCCCGGGGACCCCGAGCTAATGGCCGAGGTCTGCAGGGCACACGTTGAAGCACAAACACCGCTGGTGTTTCTCTGACCAGCCAGCCCCCGGGACGGGAACAATGGCCACGCCGCGCACAATCACAGGAAGGAGGAAGGGCCTGGGAACGCAGCTCGCCGCGGAGGGGGGGCTCCGCTGCTCCACACGGCCCACGGGAGCTGACGAAGCCGCCGTCCGCGCCCGGGCCGGGGAGGAGGCCCAGGTGCCCGGAGCTTCCAGGGCCCTATCTGCTGACATGGAAGCAGGGACCTTACATGCCTACATATTTGCCGGGGGAGGAGGCGGGGTGAAGGGGCTCCGAATCGCCGGAATGATGGGAGAGCATCCTGCGGGAACTCTCACGCCGCGTCTCGGAACTTGCAGGGAGTTGAGCCTCTGGCCCACGCGGCCCTGGCACCAGGACAGACGCCCTGTCGGAGACCAATGGGACCGAGTCAAGAACCGAGACCAGCCCTCGCCCCGTCGGTGTGTCTCCAACCAGGGCGCCCATGCACAGGGGAAGGCACAGCCTTCCCGACCAGCAGTGCCGGGACAACTGGCCGTCCAGGCAGACGAAGGGAGGCAGGCACACGCTCACACCGCAGAGAAAAGTGACCTCCAAGCAACCCGTGGCCCAGGCATCAGAGCCCACACCACCTGTTCCGTGGAGGAAAGCCGGCTCGCTCTTGATGACATCACAGCCGCGATACGTCGTGGGAAACGGGAGCACCGTGGCTGCACCCAACTCCGCTGTATTGTGGTCGGAAGCCATTCGTCTTGTTACGTGGAGTTAACTTAAAAAGTGGGGCGCGGAGGCCCTCAAAGTGGCACAGAACATGACCCAGCAGCAGGTGTCAGAACAGCGACCATCGTCAGCCACAGGTGGTTCCCAGCACCCACGACGGGGAAGGGTGACGTGACAGACTGGAGGGGCCGCCCCCAGGGCCACTTTGGGGCAGGCGCAGCGTGGAGAGAGAGGCCGCGGGAAAGGCGAGGAGGAAAGAGCGGGAAGTGAGGAGCCAGTGGGACCTCAAGACCAGTAGGACGTGCCACTCCCTCCCCACCCACCCAGGCCACCGAGGAGAGGAACCGCCGGAACGGGACCGAGGGAGGGCCTGACGGAGGAGGAGCGCCCACGTCGGAGCCTCAGTGAGCAGGATGCACACACGCTCACGGCTGTGGGGGCATCAGAGAGGGAGGGCACCCCCTCCTGCTAATCAGAGTCCCCCAGGCAGCATCCCTGGCGCCGTAGATGATGTCCAGAGGGCGCAATGCCCTCCGCCGGGGGGCGTGGAAACACCTCGAATCAGCGGCGAGGACCCCGAACCAGAATCGGCCAGGATATAAGGAGGGGGATGGCAGCAGGCGACGGGAACAGACGGAAAGTCCAAGAACAGCTGAGATCACGGAGACGCGCGAGACGGAAGTCACGAGTCCTCGTGGCCACGGCGGAGGTGGGAGATGGCCATGGTGTGCCCAGAGGCCGTGGAGGACAGAAAAAGGTCAGGAATCTGTCAGACCCCCGAGAGAGATGCACGCGGCAAACACGGCAAAGGCTCACTCGCACGCAGAAGCCCCGTGGCACACGGACACGCGTCTGGAACGCCAGCTCGGGCACTTGGTGGTCACACCGTTAGACTGTCCCCTGGAAAAACCCGGGCCTCCGGGGGAAGTGGGAGGAACCGACGAAGCGCGAGCTTCATCCTGGCCCTGGGCTGGGCACCAACGACGGCCGGCAAGGGATGGAGACAGAGGGTTCAGAGCTTCCAGGACGAAGAAGCCGCTGGGTGTGACCAGTCAAGCTGACCGCCATTCGGCGAGGAGGGGCGGGAGGCCGCTTACAGAGCTGCAGAGGGCTGTGCCCACTGGGCCTCGCTGCAGAACTTACCAGAAGTCAGAGGACGGGAGCTCCGGCAGAATGGGGGACAGTCGTCGTCCTTCATCCAGAGCCGAAGGGAGCCCCGGATGGAGTCGTGGCTGAGTCATCACATCTGGACGGCGTAGGCCGTGGCAACGCAGGAAGCAGACAGACCGGAGAGCGAGGAAGGGGCGGGAGGAAGCGTGCGCTCTCCATGGCACAGGGGAAGCAGATGAACACGTCCCGGGAACATGCAGAGTTACAAGTGACCATCCAGCGTCCAGCGCTAAGTGTGTACAATGAATGAACTACAACGCCATCGTAAGCCAACGGGAACCCGGGCACATGTCCGGAAGCATCCTTCCACAAGAACACCGCCGAGGAGGCTGAGCCAGCACCCGGCCTGGCGCCAGGGAGCCGTGTGATCGTCCGGGCAGTGCTTGCCACATGTGATCATGTAATGGAACGAAAATCAAACGTCACTCATCAACACACCGGCGTACAAGCGTGCCTCCTACACACACATTCACCCGGGACAGCGAGTAAGAGCCAGCTCCACGCAGTGGACAGCACAGCAGACCCCCCAGCGGTGATGGGGACGGCAGGCCAGCGCGGCAGCGGCTGGGACGCAGAGATTGTGGTGCCTGCCTATGGCAGGGAAGGAATTTCGCGCCGGAAGCATCAGACGAGACGAATGAGGAGACTTTATAATAACGACTGCCAACAGCCACGGTCCATCACGAACGGGTACCTGCACGGCAGCCACTCAGCGAGGACGCAGACGCTAGACGAGGACACGTGGCAGCCCCGGCGGCTGAAGCTGCTGCCGAGAAGGTCTGCACGCCGCATGGGACCGAGCGGCCCGCGGAGCCCCCGCCTCAGGGCCGACGTGAGGACCAACCACGTGGGAGAGCACTGAGGGGCACAGCGTGGAGAGGGCACGAGGGAGGAGTGACGGCCATAAGAGAGAAAACAGGCAGAAACCGGAGAGAAGACCCGTTTTATAACATCAAAACCCCGGTCATGGGGAAAAGGAACAGGCCACGTCCTCTTTCGAGAGCAGAGAGGGAGCACCGACATGGAAGAAACACCGGCGGGGCCTCCGGCCGGGAGAGAGCGCCGACTTCCCAACCACGGCCTGCGCCCGCCGCGCCCCCGGGCGAAGGGGGAGGGGGAGAACTCGGCGAAACGGAGGCCTTCCTCGCGGGAAGCTGACCTCGCCAGAAACAAGCCCGAACGCACTCGCCCCCCAGAACATCGATAAATGAAAACAAAGGGAGACCGGGCCGGAGCCGCCCGCACAGACAGCGCCACGGCGGCCGGCGGGCTTCACCGAGAGGTTCGGCTGGGCCTCGGCAGCCAGACCGACATGTGCTCCGGGGCGTGGCTTCCCAGCACCGAGGACGGGCGGGCGGCGAGCCCAGTTCTGAGCACTGCGCACCGAAACGCCGACCTGACGGGGAGAGCGCCGCGAGGAGAGAGGCCGCCGCCACCGGTTCTGAACTCGGCACCAGCATCCGCTGCTCCCCCGACTCACAGGTTTAAGAAGAGACGTGACGACCATTTGCATCACCTGCATGGAACTGAGCCTGACGCTAAGTGAAATCAGCCAGCCAGTCCGTGAAGGAGAAGCACCACATGACCTCACTCACTTGCGGGTAATAAAGAACATTGTAAACTGATGAACAAAAGGATAGATACAGAGGCAGTGAAGCATCAAACAGACTGTCAAACTACAGCGGGAAGGTTAGATAAGAGATCAACCAAAGGACTTGCTTGCATGCAGATAAGCACAACCAATGGACACAAGACACTGGGGGGTTGGAGTATGCCTGGGAGGGAGGGGGGGCAACGGGGAGATATGTAACACAATAAAAAAAAGAAAAAATGATAATGAAATGTAAAAAAAAAAGGAGACATGATGACCCCCAAGAGCTCATCCAAGGCCCCCGACACCCCCGGGTGCCGGCCGGGTGATGGGCACGGGCGCTGGGCGACCGGAGGGCCTCTGTGGGTGGCACCCAGAGGAAGGCCCCCCACGTGTGACTGCAGCCATGCGGCCGGGAGCCAGCCATCCCTCGACGCAGCACATGCCAGCCGCCCCACGCACCCCACACGGTGAAGAGGCTGACGTGTGGGGCAGCTTCGCGGCGGCATCGCCCGCGGCAGGCTCGGGCTGCAACTCCGCAGACCTCCTGCGCCCGGCGGGGGCCGGGGGCCGCGGTGCCGGAGACGCAGGCCCCATGGAGCAGCCGCTCAGAAGGGGGTTCACAGCAGTGGCCCCTCCACGTCCGACTGAGTCTGCAGTTTCTGAAACCGTCCGTGCTGGTGAGAGCAGAGTCCAGATGTCATTTTTTCGCTATCAGATCCACCAAACCCAGGTCTCCTCACATTCCTGCGGCGCCTGCGTGCGGTCCCGCCGCCCGGGAACGTGGGCCCTGACCCCACAGAGCGGAATGCATGAGGTTCAACAGAACGTAGGGTGTGTTTGTCTTTCAGTCCAGCAGGCCTGGTCCTCGGAATTCACCTGAGGGATCTGCCTCCAAAAATGTGCAAAACACGAAATGAAAAAATACCCAACGTTAAAAAGAAAATACTAAAGTCCTCCAGGTTACGCAGCCCAGCCTGATGCATGAGGATGAAATACTAGAGGGGGCCCTGGCACCGGCCACAGGAAGGTGTCCACACACGCAGAGGACACGGGCTAGGCAGCCCAGCACACATGTGCATGCACACACACACACACCCACACACACACCAGGGAAGACACAGACCCAGGGAAGAGCGGCCACTGGGGGGAAGGGAGTGGGCTCCGTGAGCGGACACTGCGTGGTCTGGGGGACACTGCGTGGGTCTGGGGGTATGTGGGGCACTTCTGGAACCAACAGGACGTCTGTTGTAAGGAGGAAGGGCAGGCAAAAGCAATCACGTGGGTGCTCAGGACGCACGCACCTCACAGATAAGCAGCAGGACGCACGGAAGTGGGTTACCCACGAGGGCGCAAGGGACCGGGCCGAAGGGCTCTGCTCGGGCACGGCCCTCTGACCCTCTCTGGGCACGGGACTAACGTGGGCCCTGTCCTGGAGACACAGAACCGGAGCTGAGTCGGCAGGACGGCGGGCACACCTCTGGCCTGGCGGCTGGGGACGGCAGACTCCCTGGAAAGCAGCCATGAAGCGAACGTCATACGTGGACACCTCGCCACGAACAGCCGGGCGAGGCGCTGTCTCGTGGGCCGCTCCCCGCCTCCTCCCTCACTCTGGGCACAGCAGCCTCTCGGACGGACCCTCAGCTCAGCACCTGCACCCACAGACGGGGCGGCGCGGGGGTGTCTGTGCAAACCCCACGCACAACAGTGATCACAGCGGCCGTGACAGGGGAGCTCACCTCACGGCTACTGGAGGGACCTCAAGGAGTCCCCGAGGCCTGGAGGCTGCACAACTCCCGGGCGAGGCCAGAGGGGACCCCTGCGCCCCATCTTTCCCTGGCCACTGGAAGGCCCTGTGTAGCAGGAAGGACAGACACAGACAGACCCGTGAGCTGCCGGGACGCGACCTCTGACCTCGCGCCCAGCCCCGCGGTCCACAGTCAGGGCCCAGCCCCAGCGTCAAACAAAACCTCTGAGCCACCCGTCTGACCACGAGCCACGAGCCGCTGGGCTGGTGGTGACACGCGGAAGCCAGGCCTAAACACACCAGCAGGGTTCAAAGCCCGGAGCAGACACGGCGGCGGCCGCCCGCCGCAGGAGACGGGCTGCAGAGCTGGGCCTGGCAGGGCAGCCCGGTCACACCGGCCGCCAGCAGCGCCCGGGCCTGGCAGGAGGACATGAGCCCCCGGCCCCGGTGATGGGAGAGGAGCCGGGGGTCGGTGGAGGCTTTTATGACCGTTTCAGAGAGGAAGCAGGAGACAGGAAGAGAAGCATCAGGATGAGAGAGGAGCGCGAAGCAGCTGCTCCTGCGGGCCTCCTCCTGGGGACCGAGCCTGCACCCCGGGCCTGTGCCCCCGCTGATCGTGGCTGACACGCAACCGCAGAGCCACACCGGCCGGGCCACCCCACGTTTGGAGACGCACGAGGCAGCGGGCGCACAGCTCCCACGCGGAGTGAGGAGCAGCCCCGGGAGGCCTCAGAGGCCAGGACTTCAGAGCCGCGCAAACGTGCACCGAGGAACTCAGCGTTTGACGCACGAAATGGAGCGATGACTGACTCACTGAGTGGACGGAGAGCATCAACCAAGAGAGACGGGTTACCCAACGAGCCGCGCAGAGTTCCGGCGTCGGGACGCAGACTCTGCGATGGGACCCTGGAGGGGCGGCCGGGAGGCCTGGGCGATGGAGCGGCCAGCATGGCTCCTGCTTCAGCGCAGGGAAGAGGGACTGAGACTGTGCGGGGTGCCCGAGGCCTGCGGCGGCGGGGCCGGGGACAGCGAGGTGCCCGCAGAGCCCTGGGCAGAGGAGGGAGAGGACCCAGACCCTGAGTGAGCGCGGAGGTGGCCCGGAGCCGGTGCTGGCGGCGACCCCGGATCACGCTGCGAAGAAAGCAACTGAGCAAAGAAGCAATAACCCGGGTTGAGGAAGGGCACGGTGCGTCTCTGTTCAGCCCTTGGGAGGCAGGAGCGAAGGGGGGGGGGTCCAAAGGGGCCAAAGAGGCGCACACACAGGAGGGCAAATGGCAGGCGGAAGTCCTGCCCACACCCGGAATCCCATCAACCGTAAGCGAACTGAACACGCCACGGAAGCGCAAAGAGGCCGCCCGAGTACCTGGGGCAGGAGCCACGGACGCACGCCCCACCATGCACACGTGATGGCCTCAAAGACACACACGGGTTCCAGGAATCAGGTGGGGAGGGAGGACACGCAGCGCTGGGCACGGAGAGCCGGGGGACCACCCCCAACGCCGGCGGGAAGGTCACACGCGAAGGAAGCCGCCACAACGACAGGGGCAGGGGTCGTGGCTGGGGGCTCCGCACGTAAGCCACGGCGACGGAAAACTGACCAGACGGCCGTCACAGCCACCGGTGACCGCAGAGCTCCAGGACACAGGAAACAGGCGGACGGGCGGTCGTGGACACTCCCCACGGGAGGCCACTCCACGCAAAACCACCGCCACTGGCGAGGAGCCGGAGGGACGCCCGGAGCCGAGGCGCTGCTCCCGCGGCACGGCGCTGCGGCCAGACGGAGCACAAGGCAAGCTGTGCGCAACGCATCGCCGGCGTCAGGGAACAGAAGACAGGAAACGTGCAAACGGTGTGACGCCGGGTGCAGAGAGGGACACGGCTTTGCATGACGGTGTGTGTCTCCTCAGAAGCCAGGGAGCCGGGAGGAAGTGGCAGGACGTCTTCCACAAACCCAAAGGAAAGAGCTGCCAGCTGGGAGTTCTAGACCCAACGGAGACCGGGGGAGGCACGCCGGGGAGAGGATCCCGGGGGAAGGGGCACAGGCCGGCACGGCTGCTGAAGACGAGCAGGAGACGGCTCACACCGGCCGGAGCTCAGCGGGTGCGGGGTGGCGTGGAAGGGACCGCGCTTCGAAAGCGGCGAGGACAGAGGACCTCGGCCACAGGGAGGCTTCAACTAGCGGCCCCGCCTTTCCTGGCCACGCCCCCCTAAGCGGCTCTAACACCCTATGCCCCCCAAGACACAGAATTCTTACTATTTGAAAAGCTAACCCCTGTTCCTGGGGAGGCGGCCTGGAGGGCCCTGAACCCGGTCTATACCCGCCTCCCGAGAAGAGGCATCTGTCCACGAAGGAGGAAAGTCAGAGGACGCCAGGACAGAGCGAGTCCCGAGGGAGAACCGCTAAGAAATGGTTAAAACATAGTAATAACAGGAGGTGATAGGAAGAACCACTAAGAGATGGTTAAAACATAATAACAGAAGTGATAGGAAAAAACAGCAGTTTCAAAACAGAATAGAGACCTGGAATGCACCAACGTCACAACATGTGTGTTTACATGCTGTACACGGGGCCCCAGGACCAGAAGGAATGCCAAAAATTCACTGTGAACAGCTCCTTCTCGAAATGTCCCCCTTAAACGTCACCTGGCCACCCCGAGGGTATGCGCCCCACCCTGGGAACCCTGGTTTACACCCTCCACTTGGAGACCAGCAGGTGATGCCAAACCCCAGGTGCACACGGTCATGCTGGGCAACTCCACGGAAAACCACACAAGACCAGAGTCACTCAAAGCACTGAACACGGCTCCGCGGGGTGAGCCACGGCCCGTCCCCCAGAAGGCCACAGGTTCGGTTCCCGGTCAGACATGTGCCCAGGGAGTGGGTCCGACCCCCGGGAGGGCGTGGACGGGAGGCCGCCGGATGGTGTCTCTCGCGTGGATGTCTCCCCACCCCCTCTGAAATGAAGATGTCCGCCCTCGGATGAGGACAAAGACCACGAATGCTGAGGGAACACTGCGCACCGCGGCCTCACGTCCCGGTGACGCCGTGTGAGCGGGGCCGGGCCTCACGGAGCACAGGCCGCCGGGCAGGCAGCACCAAGCAGGGCGCTGTGTGCCGGCCTCGCGAGGAAGTGCCGCCGTGACTGAGAGGCTCCCGCTCTTTCCTCCCGGCTGCCGGAAGGTCGGCTCCATCGGGAGCGACACGGGACCATCTGGAGCGGGAAGTTCCTGGCAGCCGCGGCGGAAGCAGATGCTCCCTGCGGTCCTGCTCCGGAACTCGGGCAGAAATTGGGGGGGAATTGCCAGATGCACAGGTCCCGGCCGACAGCGTCCTCGGGCCTGGATTCCGGGCCGCGGGCGAGGGGATGGTGCCACAGAGATGGGGACCCACACAGACTCACGCGACCCAGCCCCGTGAGAAGACGGCGACCTCGGACCACACGACCACCGAGGAGGGAACGCGGGGCCGGGGGAGCCGGTCGGGCGCGGGAAGGAGGACGGGGAGGACTGAGGGGAGACGCTGTCTTGCCCGCGGCGTCGGCAGTGGCCACGGGGACGGGGCGCTCTGGAGCCGGGGACAGTGGAGGGGAGAATTCCCAAGGATTTCCCAGGCCCACCTGGTGTTTCTCCCAAAGCTTTAGGGGAAAACGAATGATAATGGCACCCCCACCCCCCGGGAGACAGGGGAGGGGTCCACTTTCCAACACACCTTATGAATAGAATCCCCCGACCCCAGGCCGGACGAGGACGGTACACAATCCTACACACAGACACAGAAGTCTTTCACATGGACAGGACCTGGCTCCCGGCTTCCCACGCGATTGTAAAGTGGCAGAGTTTGCAGGGGACGGGACGGGTGTAGGGACAGACACCTGGTTCCGTGGCGCGGGAGAGAGGGCCGGCAGTACCCTGTGCCTCACTGGCGGAGGACCCCATCAGACACAGGGACGAAGGGCAGTCTCTTCTGGAAAGGGTGCTGGTGCGGACACACCCCATATACGTGTCGGGGTGACCGGTGCTGCTCATGAGGCCTGATCCCCTTGGGCCACACCAAGGGACTGGGGGGCAGGCCAGCGGCCCACAGCCCAGTGGCGGGCAGTCGTCGGGTCCTCTCGCTGCTGGTCTGCAGGTCACTCCCCCGCCCTCCGGTGGCTTCCTCAGCCAGACTGGCCGCCTCTGACCAGCTCATCTTGGGGGGAGAGTGAAGGGTAGCAGGCCCGGCCAGTGAGGCTCAGGGGTTGAGCGTGGACCTGTGAACCAGGAGGTCAGGGTTTGGTTCCTGCCCAGGGCACATGCCTGGGCCGCAGGCTCCAGCCCCCACGTGGGGTGGACAGGAGGCAGCCGAGCCATGGTTTTCCTCCTTGATGGTTCTCTCACCCTCTCCCTTCTCTCTGAGGTCAGTAAATTAGACATATTTTTTGCGAGAGAACAGGCAGGAGGCGGTGCTGAATGAGGCCACAGAAGCTGGACCCGCCAGCCCTCTGCACACTCCGTCCCGGACGCCCCGGCCTCGGGGGCCACCGGCCTTTGCTGAGTGTAGCCACGTGGGCGGTGCACCACCAGGGGGGGAGCTGGCAGTGAAACGCTCTTTCTCTGACGGTGTCGCTCCCCAGCCTGAACCCCCTGGGGCTCCCCGCGGCCGCGTCACACACCAGGTCCTTATCTCGCTCCCGCAGATCCCGAACGTGCCCCTGCCGAGCACGTGACTCGGGGAAGGTCTTTGATGGCTCGGCCTGCTTCCTCTGCCGGCCGGCGAGATAAACAGCCCGGGACCTGGCAGGGCACGTCTCCTGTGGAGTCAGCTCCTACCCCGCACTCACTGGCCACATGCCCAGAGCTCCGGGACGGAGTGCCCCCCAACCTCCCCCCACAGGCGTGGGCTGTGGTGTGCACACCTAGAACGTTCTGGAAATGACAAGCTGGTGGGACTGGGGGTCAGACGGGTGGTTTCAAGGGATGGGGCGGGAAGAGGTGTGGCTCTGCAGGGCCCACCAGGGACCATGGGGGGCGGGACCGTCTGCGTGGGGGCCTCTCGGTGCCGCCTCCTGGCCGAGGTGCCCGTGCCCTGTCAGCGTTCCCTCGGGGGTGGGGGCTGATTAAAGGGTGCAGGGTCTCTGTTATTGCCACCACCGGTTGAGTGTCTACAGACAGTTTCGTTTTTAAAAATGAACGAAGCCCTGGCCGGTTTTGCTCAGTGGTTAGAACGTCGACCCACAGGCTGAAGGGTCACAGATCTGATCTCTAGTCAAGAGCACGTATCGTGGTTACTGGCGGGAAGCAACCAATCAATGTGCCTCTCATTCTGATTCCTCCCTTCCTCTCTTCTTCCTCCCTCCCTCCCTCTCTCCTTCCTCCTTCCCACTGTCTAGAAACCATAGAGAACACACCCTCGGGTGAGGATAAGAGGAGGAGAGCCAGCTGGGGCTGCATGGGGAGGCAGGTCCCGTGGAGGAGGGCCCCGGGGCGCACAGCCCTGCCAGCCGTGAGAGCCCCAGCACCCCAACTGAGGTTCCCCATGAGCTCATCCCCCACTTAAAGGCCCTGGGGCCCCGGGCACCGCCTGCTTGCAGGGCTGAGCCGAGCGGGTGTAGCGGAGCCTGAGTCCCGTGGCACCAGGACAGAGAGGAATCCTAAACAGAGCGTGAGCTTGTGCAGGGACACAGGCCGGCCAGCGGTGGGGGCTCCCCGCCCCGCCCCGCCCAGGCCACCGAGGCGCAGGCACGAAGGACGGCCAAGGGTGAGGACGTGTCCACATGACGCACGGCGAGAAGACCCGTGGGCGGAGGCTCTTCCCCCGCTGGTTCTCCTGCCGCCGGTGGTGCCCGGGGCCCGGGGCTGCTCGGCCTGTCACTGGGAGGCCTCACCGGCGCTGTGTGCGGGGGAGCGGGTATCTGTGCGGCCTCGGAGCTCCAAGCCTCGCCCGCTTCCTGGTTACCTGGCCAAACGGCAGGCCAGCCCCGAGGGACCCTGGACGGGTGCGGCGGGGGTCAGAGAAACACCCGTGGCGAGAGATGGCATCGCGGGCCCTGGCGGTGACTGAGCACACACCCGGTCAGGCGGCCGACACTCCGGCTCCGTGTCACCACCAGGAAACCTCAGACGGACCCGCCGCCAACGGGGGTCTGGGGGCTTTGAAATGTCAATGCCGCCAAGACAGAGCCGGCCGAGTCTGGCTTAGAGGTGATCAGGGGACGTGGGGTGGAAGGGACCGGCGCTGGGCTGGTCCTCACCAGAGGCCGCCGCCACGCCAACGGGCAGGGAGCACGTGGGACCGGGGTCGGGTGAGCACTCCCCGCCGCCTGTGTTTTCCAGCAAACACAGCACGCCGGTTCGGGCCACGTCCTCTCCGAACACCAGGGTCCGGAGTGCACAGACGGGGGTCCGTGGGAAAGCAGAGGGGGCAGGGGTCCTGGTGGGCGAAGCACATCTGGTCTCATTCTTCTCCAAGTTCAACTTCATCCCCAAGAAACCGTTCCTCCCAAGTCTCTAAACCCTGCCCGGCCGGCGTGGCTCCGTGGCTGAGCGTCAACCCATGAACCAGGAGGTCACGGTTCCATTCCGGTCAGGGCCAAGCCCAGGTTGCAGGCTCCATCCCCAATGGGAGGTGAGCAGAGGCAGCCGATCCACCATGCTCCCTCACCATCCATGTTCCTCTCTCCCTCCCTTCTCCCTTCCTGACATCAATAAAAACACACACTAAAAACCCCCAAACCCGGGGAATCTACAGACAGGACCAGGGACACTCAGTGATGCCTGGGGCAGTTTAGTTGCCATAACCTGGGGGGTGGGGTGGCCGGGACCCGCTGAACAGCCCACGACCCACCAGCAGCCCCTCGGCCACGGCTCCCGTGGCTGGAGCATCGCTGGGGCCAGCAGAGGCCCGCCACGGCTGAGGGGAGAAGACCAGGGACGGGGCAGGGAGCCAGGGAGGGCCTCGCCCGGTCTGACTGGGTCCTCGTCAGAAGAGAGGACACACACACACACTCACAGAGGGACCGCGTGGACATGGAAGACGAAGCTTCCGGGGGAACCGCCCGTGGCCTGGGTCTCGGACCCCAGCCTCCACCACGTCCGTAAGGCCACGCAGCGAGCATCCCGTTGGCGGCCCGAGCACACGCGTGCATCCGGGAAACCGTCCCCAGTATCGAACGGACGTGCGGCAGGGACGCAGGCGCCAGGAGGTGTTGAGAAAACCCCAGAACCGGAGCCGAGCGGGTTTGCCGCCACAGAGCGCGGCGCCGAGCGGAGGGAAGCCGGAGCCTCGAGGTGCCTTTCGGAAAGAAGATGTCGTGAGCGAGCTAAGCTCGCGCTGAGCCAAGCTGCGGGAGGACACAGCTCCCGGGCAGAGGGGTGCGTAACAGAAAGGCCAGGCGGGGGACAGAGAACAAGGCGCCGAGGAGAACTGACCCGCCCGAGTGAACAGCTCCAGCCTCCGGGGAGGGACGCCCACACGGTCACGGGACGGGGGGCAGGGGGCAACACGCAGAGAGCACGTGTCCACGGTCCCGTGTGTTTGGAAGTGAACGCCGAGCCCCCACTCGATCGCTGGCGGTCAGTTCATCGTGTCCCTGGAGCCTGGGACCAGTGTGAGGACCACGGCAGCTCAGAGGGAGGGGCCGGCAAAGGAGGACGGCACAAAGCATGCATCCCTGCACCCGTAGAGGGAGGCTCACAGGGTCATGTACCTTTAAGCAGCTTTCCAGAGCGACCAGCCCTGCCCTAGCGGGTGTGGCTCAGTGGAGAGAGCATCGGCCTGCAGACTGAAGGCTCCCGGATTCTATTCCGGTCCAGGGCATGTACCTTGGCGGCAGGCTCCTCCCCAGCCAGGGCCCTGGTGAGGGCTCATGCAGGAGGTGACCAGTCAAAGGTCTCTCTCACATCGATATCTGTCTCTCCCTGTCCCTCCCACTCTCTCGAAAGACCCAGGGGGAAACATCCTACGGTGAGGATCAGCAACAGCTAAAAACAGAGAGACCAGCCCTGAGACGCGTGACATGGGAGCTGGTGGCGTGTGGGCTGTTAGGCGAGGGGAGGGGAGCGGAGGGGAGGCCAGAGCAGGAGAGGGGGGACATGGGGGTGCAGGCGCCGCACAGACCTGAGGCCGAGGCGCAGGGATTCACTCCATCCACACGACAGTCCCGGACGCGGCCCTCTCAGGATTCCTGCTTGGCGGACAGAGACTGAGGCACAGAGAGGGCAGACGCTTGCCCGGAGTCACACAAACCGCCCCACGCCCGCCACAGGGCGCCCGGACACGGAACTGTGAAGGCGGGGCTGTTTCCTGGTCCCCAAGTCGGCAGCGGGCAATTAGATAAAAAGGAGCACTGTCGTAAGGAGGGTGGGAGCCAGCCCCAGGGACGCAGTGAGTGGGCAGCGCCTCTGTGCAGGAAGCATCACCTCACGCATCCTCGTGTCTCTGCTCCACGCGTTTGGCCGGCAGGCACCTGCCAATTGCCGCCGGTGCTCCGCGGAGAGACCCGTCTTCTCCGCACCGGCCCACAGACACCACGCACGCACGTCAGGGCTGCTTCTGCCCTCGGACACGCAACAAACCTTCCTTCCCACAGCCACGTCGCAGGCCACGCTCCCTCCCCCCCCCAGCCAGCTACATGAGGGTAACAGCGAGAGGAAGGGGACTGCTTGGCTGTTCAGAAAACATCTCTCAAAAGAACCACCGGTCAGAGAGAGAAACCAAAACACACAATAAAAACGGCCGAGAAAGCCACGCAATGGGACGTGTTTCACAGCGAGGTCTGTGTCACAGCCACGCTGCAATCACGGTGAGGTGTGTGTCACAGCCACGCTGCAATCATGGTGAGGTGTGTGAGGTGTGTGTCACAGCCACACTGCAATCACGGTGAGGTGTGTGAGGTGTGTGTCACAGCCACGCTGCAATCACGGTGAGGTGTGTGAGGTGTGTGTCACAGCCACGCTGCAATCACGGTGAGGTGTGTGAGGTCTGTGTCACAGCCACGCTGCAATCACGGTGAGGTGTGTGAGGTGTGTGTCACAGCTCACGCTGCAATCAGAGGAACACGCATCGCCTTGCGGGCCTTTTGGAAGGAAGTCTCACGCTGAACGAGGCCTAAAGAAGGGATGGGGTTACCAGGACGAGGAAAGGAGTGAATGTGAAGGCCACGTTGGAGGACGAGGAAACAGGACTAAAGGGGCGGCGTTCTGACCAGAGGCTGGATGCCTGATGAAACATCCCTCTCTCCTGCCTTTGCTGTGGTTTTCTTTTCTTTTCTTTCTTTTTAAATAAAAGCAAAACAACAAAGCTCGCAGGAAGAAAGAAGAGGCTACAGGCACGAGGAACGGAAAACCATCGGGGACACGTGCTGCTACCAAGCAGGGACACCACCGCACCCCGCAGGAATGGACCCCAACCACCACGTTACGCAGACTGGCAAACGGGCTGGAACCCACGGCCGGGAAAGGGGGTCCTGGAAACAGCCCGGCTCGGGGGCCGACAGCTTCCTCTGACACTTCGCCTGCAGGGAGCCGGCTCCCGCTCTCGGTCTGTCCCGGGACACACGGGGGCAGGCGGACCCCCTCTGGCAACACCCCCACTCACGCATGCCTGACAACAGGGCCCCGATCCTCTGACCCCCTCCCCCCGGGCCCTGTTATTTCGGGGGGTCAGACAGCAGGGGTGTCCTTCCCCAGGCAGAGGGGACGGTGCGGCTTTCACGCTGCAGAGCAGAGGGACCTGGGAGGCAGGCGTGGCGGGCTTGGGAAGGTGGGGGCGGGGGCCGGCTCCTGTCTGCTGTTTAACTCGCACACACCACACGTCCCTGTCCGGTAACAGACCCCCGAGCAGACGTGCGTGTCAGCACAGGACATGCTTCTGGCGGGGTCAAAGGGCGCCTGCGCCTCTCACCGCCACGGCAGGGGCCCTGCGCGGGTCTCCAGGGAGGTCCTATCCGCACGCTTTTTCCCACAGGAGCGCGGGGGAGCGCCCACCCGGCGGGTGCTATCAGATGCCTGCTCGTTAGCCATCAGATAAGGGGAACATTCCAGCGCCTTAATTTGTATTTCTCTTATCATAATGCCGCTTATCAGCGTCTTTTCATCCCTGAGACTGATTGGTATTTCCTTCCCTGGGAGCTGTTTTTTACGGACTTAAGCCTTTTCCCCTCATGATTTACAGGAGCTGTGTGCGGCGCGATAAACGGGCCTGGGCCTTTGAAACGGGCGGCCCCGCTGTTCCCAGAGCCGCTCTGGTTCTTCTCTCGCTTGGCAAAGTATTTCTGCTCCGCGTGCTTCTCTCCCGAGGCAGAGCGGACACGCCATGAGCTACAGGTGTGTGCAAAGTGTAGGCCTGGGTCCCTTTTCACACCCGGTGAGACCAGCGCCATAGTCCAGATCATGGACGTACCCGCCCCCTCCCCCTGGAGTTTCCTGTGTCCCCCAAAACTGTCCCTAGCCTTCCCCCATCCCTCGGTGGTCACTGAGCTTGTCCCTCCACGGCGGCCTGCATTTTCTGGGTTTTACGGAAGTAAAATAAGGCAGTTCCTGCTCTTTCTTTGGCTTTTCTCACTCATAATTATTCTGAGCCCTGCGCTGCTCAGCGGGTCAGAGCACGCCCTGATTCACCAAGGGCGCAGGTCTGGTCCCCCGGCAGGGCACACACAAGAACCAATCACTGACTGAATAATCAATATGTGGGACAACAAACCTCTCTCTCCCTCTCTGTCATCCATAAAAAATGATTACTATTTTGAGATTCACACCGGGCTATTATACACATTAGTAGTTCATTTTCTTTTTTAAAAAATATTTTTTTATTGACTTCAGAGAGGAAGGGAGAAGGAGAAACATCCATGAGGAGAAGCACTGGCCTCCTCCTGCACGCCCCACACGGGGGATCGAGCCTAAAACCCGGGCCTGTGCCCTGACCGGGACCCTGTGGCCCACAGGCCGACGCTCTATCCCCTGAGCCACGCCAGCAGGGCCGTGGAGGGTTCCTTTGTTTCTGAGCAGGGCTCCGTCGTACAGAGAGGCCACAACTTGAAAAAACGTTCCAAGCGGCGGGCTTGTGGGTCTCCAGTCCTCCCAACACTGCCCAGCCCCGGTCAGTGGGGGAGGGTGTCTATCACCGCCGGCCGGGGGCGGAGGGCGCGCCAGCCGGACCCGTCCGCTCACCCACAAGGGCACCTGCCAGGCTCAGACAGAGGCCGGGCCCGGCTCGGCTATCGGACTGAGCCGGGCTGCGGGCGCCGCACGGGGAGCTGGGCTCTCCATGCCGCTCCCCGGGCGACCCTCGGGGTGAGGCTCGGCGCCGAGGGCCGCCACCGCTGGGGAAGGGGACCAGCCGTGCCGAGCCGCACGCCAGGCGCCGACCTCCCGGGCACGGGCGCCTCATCAGCATGCGGTGGGCGCGCCGTGCGCCGGGCAACGCACGGCTGAATGGACGCAGCGCCGGCTCCACAGTCGGCCACAGAGGAGGCCTCTCCCCGCACCCAACCTGCCCATTAGCATCGGCAGAAAGCCCCCATTTGCATCCCGACAATGGCCCTGCCCCCAAGCCCAGCCGCGGGGCACCGGGCATCTGTGGGCACAATTGTCCTTTGTGCCCGCGCCGGCAGCAGCGGGAGCACGTCCCGGGCTCACCGGCGACGCGGCTGGGCCAGAGCCACCGCCAGAGGCACGTGATGCGGCCCCGGCAGCCTGGGGCCCCTCGGGGTGGGTGCCCGGCTCCGTCCCAGGACGATGCCCACGGCAGGGCCCCTCCCCCAGCACAGCGGCTGAGGCTCCCCGCCCTCTGCGCACTGCCAGCCTCCCGCCAGGACCATCGCGAGGTGCAGGGACACAGCGGGGCCTCCCCGTGAACCAGGGCTGGGGGGCCGGCGCGGAGCCCGTGGGTGCAGAGGGTGAGGACAACGGCCCCGTCCTCACAGCCACGGGCACCTTGGGTCCCAGGACCAGGGCCACGAGGGGAGGGTGGGCCTGGGAGCCACAGCCCCTGACAGGGGTCCGTGTGTGGGGGCCACTCCCTCTGCTAACTCGGGGCACCAGCCAACCATATGACTCAGGCGCCCTGCAGCCCGGAGTCCAGGACAGAACGGGGTCGCCCTGGGGGGATGCAGGGGGCAGGCCTCCTGCAGGGACCAGGCTGGCACAGGGGCAGGCCTCTGAGGTGACCAGGGCCAGCGGGCCAGTGCCAGGCCCTGGGAGCCCTGAGCCCACCGGCGACGGCAGAGCCCGGGCGGGAGGGGGCAGGGGTCCGAGCCGGCCAGGCCGCAGCCTCCCGGGAGGGGCTCACCGGCACTGTCGTAGCCGTCGGCCGAGAAGGGGTCCAGCCGCCGCTCCTCGGAGGCGAGGTCACACGTGATCTGAGGGACCGTGAGCGTCTTCTCGCCCGGACTCACCCCGTTGTCCCTGTCCAGTTTGGACTTCTTTTTCTTCACCTAAAAGGCAACAGACAGACAGTAAACTGGCGGCTCACGGAGGCTCCCGCCAGCCTCAGCTCGCCCTCCCACCAGCGCTGGGCTGTGGCCCGGGCTGCCCTGCCAGCTGGCGGCCAGGGGCGGTGGACGGACAGACGGACAGGAACGCGCCAGGGCCCGGGGACCAGGGCCGGGGCCCCAGGAGGCTCAAGCACACGAGGGGGATCCGCGGGGCCGGCCAGGCCTCCGGGAGGACGTGCCGGGGGAGGAAGGGCACAGGCTGCGTGGGCCCCGGGAGGAGGTGCCGGCAGAGGGACCGCGGCGCCAGGGCTGCAGAGGGAGCTGGACACCGAGGCGGGCCCCCCTGGGAGGGTGTGGGCCGTGGCGGGACCCCCACCCCAGCCAAACCTGCCCAGAGCCCCCTGCGCTCCTGGCTGTGACCTCAGCCCAGCACGGGGGCCCTCACCGCCTTCTCCCACAGCTGTCATGCCTGGGGCCCCCCACTGCCCTGCCGGCCGTGGCCTGTAGTCTGGGACGGGGGGTCGAGCACGCGTGTCCCCCAGGGCCCGGCGCGGGCCCGTCCCGGGAGCGGGAGGGGGCGGTACCATGGCGGACTTCTTGGGCCGGGGGCTGGGGGAGAGCAGCGCGTGCCCGTGGCCGCGGGGCGGCTTCCGCACGTAGATCTTCCAGGTGGCGGACTCGGGGTTCTCGGCCGCGTAGCACCTCCACGCCGTCTGCAACCGGAGGAGGGGCTGTCACCTGCCAGCCGTGCGGGGAGGGGGCGGGGGGCTGCGGAAGCTGCAGCCCCGATCCTGCCGTGCCCCCGCCCCCACGCCCGCGGGACAGCAGGGCCTCCCTTGCCAGGCCCTCACCTCCCAGCCCCCCGAGGCTGCGGGCAGTGCACGCCTCGCACCCGGGTTCGGCCAGCCCGCAGAGCCTGAGGCTGCCTCTCTCTGAGGTGGCGTGGTGAGGGCGGGGTGGGGCGGGGCAGAGCCGAGCGGCTGGGTTCCCTCCCGAGGGGATGCCAGGGCCGTGGGGCAGCAGGCAGGGCCCGAGGAGCGGGCCCTGGGGATGGCGGGAGGCGAGGCTGAGGGGCCCAGGCCAGACGGGGTGACGCGGAGGCGGCCACGCGCCACGCTGGGGGCCGGGGGCCGGGGGCCGCGGGGCCGGGTGTGAGGCTGGGCCTGGGCCCTGTCTGTGGCCACGGGAGCCAGCGGGCGGGGAAGGGGGTGAGGTGGGAGGTGCTGCCGGGGCGGGGGTCCCGGGGCAGGGGCACCGCCGTGGGGACCCACGCCCACCGGCACTGGGCACCGCCGGGCACGCACCTGGATGAGCGAGGCCGCCGCCGGGATCTGCCGGTTGAAGTGCTTCTGCCTCTGCTTCTGCTGCACCTTCAGGGCGAAGCCGGAGCCGAGGATGCCCTGGGGGAGACGGACCCGCTGCAGCCGGGAGGGCGGCCCCGGCGGCCGAGGAGGACCCGCTGCACCCGGAGGCCGAGGGCGGGCCGGCTCCTCACGTGGGGCCCCCGTCTGCAGAGGGTGGAGGCTACGAGACGCGTGCGCACACACGACCCTCGCTGTGGCCGCGGCGTGCGTGCTCCGTGGCGGTATCCACAGCACACACGCAACGCACGGGCACCATGCGCACACACACAGGACACGGGTACAGGCACCACACGTGCCCGGGCGCAAAGCACACACCCACACACAGGATGCATCCCACTGTGAGACACACACACACATTCCACATGCACACCCCACATGGCGCACACAGCACACAGTGCACACACACACGCACACACGCACCCACACGCTACATGCACCCGATTTGCCCCTGGGTCACACTGGCCCCTGGGCTGGGTAGGATGTGGGTCAAGGGCCCCTCCCAGGCCACAGGGCAGGACCACGTGCTCCCGCCGGGTCCCCAGAGGGTGGCCGCCACTGGGGTTCCCTCCACCCGCTGGGGCTGAATAAGAGGCGGCACCCAGTGTGCAGGGAAAGGCCCTCTCCGCCGCCTCCACTAAGCAGTCTGCACACCACACGGTGGGGGCCCTGCACACAGTGGGGATCTGCATACACTGAGGCCCTGTACACAGTGGGACCTCCGCACACAGTGGCGACCGCACACAGCGGGAACCCTGCACACAGTGGGGGCCCTGCACACAGTGGGGATTTGCACACACTGAGGCCCCCGCACACAGTGGGGATCCGCACACAGTGGGAACTCTGCACACAGTGGGACTCCGCACACAGTGGGAACTCCGCACACAGTGGGGATCCGCACACACAGCAGCGGGGACCCCGCACACAGTGGGGATCTGCACACAGCGGGGACCCTGTACACACAGTGGGGATCCGCACACAGTGGGGACCCCGCACACACAGTGGGAACTCCGCACACAGTGGGAACTCCGCACACAGTGGGGACCCGCACACACAGTGGGAACTCCGCACACAGTGGGAACTCCGCACACAGTGGGGACCCGCACACACAGTGGGAACTCCGCACACAGTGGGAACTCCGCACACAGCGGGGACCCCGTACACACAGTGGGAACTCCGCACACAGTGGGGACCCCGCACACACAGTGGGGATCCGCACACACAGCAGCGGGGACCCGCACACACAGTGGGGCCTGCTGGCCTGGAGCCGGGAGGCGGCGGGGGGAGGCGGAGCACCTACCGCCGGGAGCGCGAAGAAGGAGATGGCGAAGACGGAGAAGCAGGAGGCGATGGTCTTGCCCACCCACGTCTGCGGCACCTTGTCGCCGTAGCCGATGGTGGTGACCGTGACCTGCGGGGGCGGCGGGGCGTCAGCGCGCGGGGCCCCGAGTCCGGACCCCCCACCGGCGGGCAGGGGCTCCCCGCTGCCCTACTAAGCGGCCTGCGCACAGCGGGGCGGCCGGGCCTCGGGGCTGCCGGCGCCCTGGGAACCGGGCCGGTGGACCCGCAGGCTCCCGCCCCCCCCCCGGCCCCCGCCGCGCCCCCCACTCCGCACCCCACCCCCCGCCGCGCCCCGGAGGAGGAGGAGGAGGGGGAGGGGGAGGCCCGGGCCACCTACGTCGCGCAGCGGCCCCGGATGACACGCACTTCCTGCCGCCGCCGCGGCTCCACATGTGTCTGTCCTCCCCCCGCCCCCCGCCCCCCGCCCCCCGGCTCCAGCGCGAGCTGCGGGGGACGAGCTGCCGGGGACGAGCTGTCGGGCCTCTGGCGCCCGCCCGGCCCCGAGGAGCGGCCTCCGAGGCTCCAGCCGGGACGGGGCCGGCGCGGCGTCTCCCTGTGGGGGCAGCGAGCGGCCTCCGCAGCCCGGGCTCCGCGGGGACCCCCAACCCCCGCTTCCATCCGGCCCCGCCCCGCCAGGCCTGTGGGAGCGGGACCGGAGGGGGAGGCCCGGCGCCCGGAGCCGCCTGTCCGCCTGACGGAGGCCTCCCAGCCCGCGTGGCTGGCGCGGCGGCGGCGGCGGCGGCGGCGCGGGACCGCGGGGCGAGGCGAGGCGAGGCGAGGCCGGCGGGAACCGGGCCGGAGGCGGTCGGGCCTCGAAGGACCGGGCCCAGAGCCCCTCAGACACAGCACGTCCCACGCGGCACCGCCAGGCCCTCCGGGCCCCTCACAAGCTCGCGCCCACCGCCCTACGCATGCGCAAACGGCCCTACGCACGCGCCCACCGCCCTACGCACGCGCCAACCTCCCTACGCACGTGCAACCTCCCTACGCACGCGCCAACCTCCCTACGCACGTGCCAACCTCCCTACGCACGTGCAACCTCCCTACGCACGCGAAACCTCCCTACGCACGTGCAACCTCCCTACGCACGCGAAACCTCCCTACGCTGGCGAGCCCCACGCATGCGCCAACCTCCCTACGCACAACCCAACCTCCCTACGCACGCGCAAACCTCCTTACGCTGGCGGACGCTACGCATGCGCAAATCTCCCTACGCACGTGCAACCTCCCTACGCTGGCGGACGCCACGCACGTGCAACCTCCCTACGCTGGCGAACGCCACGCACACGCAGACCTCCTTACACTGGCGGACGCCGCGCACGCGCAGAGATGTGCCACGGCCACACGACACACACGTGCACGCCCAGCACACACATACACACACACACACACACGGCACACACGTGCGTGCATAGCCCATGCACCCGCACGCACACGGCCCGGCAGGTCCCAGAGAGCCGCTGCGGCCGGCCCGAGCCTGACCCCCGGGCACCCTCCGACCCACGGCCTCGCACCCACGTCGCGTTCGCACGCACCTCGCGCCCAGAGCAGGCCCGGGGGTGGGGGTGGGGCTCGGGGCGGAGACAGACCCCCTCCCCCCGGAGCCGCCACCCGCAAGGCCGAGCGCGGCGGCAGATAAGGGGACCCCGGGGGAGCGCAGGCTGCCTTGCCAGCGGGGCGCCCTCCCAGGAGGGCCTGGGCCCCACGTGTGAGGCCTGGGCCGCAGCTGCCTCTGCAGGGCCGGGCGCCCGGAGCCAAGGCAGCTTCGGGGCTGCAAACGGGCAGGCACCCCCCACCCCCACCCCTACCCCCGTGCACCCCGGCCTGCCCCGCCCCCTCTGGGAAGCAGAGGCCTCTCTTAGGGGCCGGTGTATGACGTCAACGGATGTGATTCGCGTGGAAGGAGCATCTCTTGTTCTTATGGAGTTACTGGGAGGCATTTTTAAACAATTCCTTGGTTCCCCACGAGGCACACACATGCACACACACACACACATTCTCGGGGGACCTCGATCGCCAAGAGCGAAACGTTGCGACTAGGCTGCAGGGCAGGGAGCCC
>PVJN01011336.1:0-54422 GCA_004026805.1 Lasiurus borealis
CCCCCAACTGCCCTCCCCTGCAGGCCATCTTGTGGCAGCCATCTTGTGTCCACATGGGGGCAGCCATCTTTGACCACATGGGGATGGACACCTTGTGACTTGGTGTGATGGTCAATTTGCATATTACTCTTTTATTAGATAGGATATATCCCTAATAATGCATTTACTGGTGCAAAGAAGAATAAGAAGAGAGCACTACAATAAAAAAAGTGAGATGGAACAAATACATTCCCGTGGCTATAATGATAAAGTCTGGTATATCAGTAAAACAATTCATACCTTTCAAGACTCCCTTAAAAGAAATCTCAGAAACCATGAAATGTTTTCATTGGTTATTGATAACACCATATAGTGACTGAAATGGAGAGAAAGATAAGAGGCAGTCTCTAAAGTAGCATTAGTCATTACTAGAGGCCTGGTGTGCGAAATTTGTGCGTGGGTACAGTCCCTAGGCCTGGCCAGCAATTGAAGTGTGAGCATCAGGCATGGAAGGGCAGGTCCCAGCTGACCTCTGAGCTCTGGGCAGCAGCTGGGCCCCCGGTTCCCCACGTGCCCCTCTCCGCCTGAGTCACAGCACCCAAGTCCCCACATGGAGATGCGATGAGTGCAGCTGGACACCATGGGCCAGGTGTAGCTGGGCCTTTAGGCCACCCAGCAGCGCTGCAAAGAAGCCGGGTGGGCAGCATACTGTCTCCTGGGTGGCCTTGCAGACTGGCTTCTGCCCAAACTCACGGGGAGCCGGGCACCCAGCACCTGAGCATGGGGAGGCTTCCCCGGGGCGTGAGCCCTGGCTTCTGGGGGAGGGTAGCAAGGGGGAGTGAGAGCAATCTAGGCTGACACCCCACATTCTCACTGAACCTGCAACCCCGTCACCCCCCAAGTAGCCTGACGAGAGGTCACAGCACATCACAGGTGCCTGCCACGTGGACATCATAGCAGCGCACATCATGGCAAACAATCAGATGACCAACCAAGGAAACAATTTGCCTATTAGCCTTTTATTATACAGGACTCCTCCCATCTAAAAGAGTTTTTCTCCTTCCAGATGTCAAATTAAAAGTGTCTTTCCCCAAGGTAGTCTAGGAAAGGCAGTAGGAATGAAATGAACGGATACCTTCACTCCCATCTGCCTTCTTAAGAATGCCCCCGGAAAAGGACTTACAATACCTAAATAAGCTCTCTCCACATGGAGGTTTATCTGGTGATAGGCACTCCCCAATTATAGAAATCATTCTGAGATTACAAAAACAAATGAGTTTCCAATGGGGAAAAGTCTTTCCCAGGCCCAAATTAAATTTGCATTTCATCTCAAAGGCAATGATTAAAAATGTGTAATGGCCACAAATGAAAACAACGACAAGGCATTCCATGTTTTAATAAGGCCGCAGTCAGCTATCAAATGAATAACCCAGGGCCTTTCATAGTATTTTAATCAGTCTCTGTATTCCAACATACATGAAATCCGGCACAGTGTGTTCCATGTTTGGTCCAAGATGCTAATGATAGTAGCTGTTGCAATCAAATCGGGTGGCACAAATGGCAGTACATTCACACCTAAGGTGCAGAGGAACATTCGTACCACTTCATTCTCACTTCAGCTCTGTGTGAAGGACAGGAAATCATGCCATTCTCCTCCTTCAACAAATAAACCTGCCATTTCAGATAGCTGATCCATGACCAGTTGCTCGTATTCAAACTGGCACTTAGGAGAACAGTGGCACCTTGCAAGCCAACAGGAAGTGATTCCCAGGCTGAGACCTGACTCTGCTGCCTAGATATTTTTTCTTGTCTTTTTTTTTTAGTAAACGATTGGGAAAGAAGCATGTACAGCGCATACATATTTTCAAAGTTATGACAACTTCATTGTTTCAGTTATAATAGGTTTTATTGGAATGTGTGAAGTGGCATCTTTCAGATGGGACCCCGATAAGTGACTCCTTTCTGTACCCAGGAAAGCCAAGGTGTGGTACTGTTAGCAGTTGTCAAGGTGTCTGTTTACCCAACATATTTTCCAGCAGGAGCAAAGGTATTTAAGTTCTTGAGGCATAAAGGGAAAGTGGAAAGGGACAAAAATCTAAAACTGAACTTTCAACAGTGAATTTACAATGTACAGGGTGGCCCACTACTTGACCATTACATGGAGCACAAAAATAACTAAACCAGAGAAGCTCATAATTCGCCGGGACAAGTTCGGGAGTTGTTTTTGCGTGTTTTCTTTGTTTCCAACGTACAAACAATAAAGGATTGAAAAAATAAACAACATATCAATCTCTCATGATTTCAATAGCCGAGTCTCGATAAACTAACAAAATAATGAAGTATTCCACTCTTTCTGTCCCACTCCCAGCCATCAGGAGGCGGGGGAAAGCAGTGCCTCCCTAGCATTTCTCCACTGCTGTGCAAAAAGAGCATAAAGGCATCATGATGGAATCAAGTGTGAAAATATTTTTATTCTCGAATATTGTAAGGTAGCCAGCAGTGAAAACAGAGAGAGAGAGAGACAACAGCAAGGAGGTAAGGAATCATGAAAGACTTGAGTCCATATAGTGATCACAATAATGATAATCCTATCTAATTAAAGAGTGATATGCAAATTAACTGTCACTCCAGGATAAAAATGGTGGCATCGCCCCAGCAACGTGTGCCCAGTGTCTGCTCCTTGGCTGTGGAGGGAGGGGAAGGGCCTCTAGCCAGAGGACTGGGTGTGGGATGCTGAGCTCGGAGGGAGGGGATGAACCAGAAAAATGGATCTTTCCAGTTCCTGATGCTGATGGAGCCCTATGGGTGCCAAGGTCCTCCGCCTGCAGCCCCCAGTCGCAGCCCAGCAGCCCCAGTTGCAGACTGGAAGCCCTCTGCCCACAGTCCAGACGCAGAAAGCATGGTGCCATGGTGGGGGGTGGGGGGTGTCCAGCAGGCATGCTACAGACATCAATCACTGCTGCCATGGCCGCCCCCCACACACACCTGCAAGTAGTATGGTCCAATGGGGCGACTCCTGAAGTGTGGCTCCCATGGCAGCTGATGTGTACCATGCTGGGTGGGAGAGCCGGACCTGAGAGCCCAAGCCCCCGAGTGCCCAAGCTGCCGGGCATCGTGGGCTGGGGCCCTGAGGAGGCCCCAGGACAAGCATCTTCCCAGAGGCTGTGCAGAAGGAGGGGGGAGCCTCTGGCTAGAGGCCAGGGTGAGGGATGCTGATGTTGTTGCAGCCCGGGCTGAGGGACAGCCCCCACCCCCCGAAACCCTTTGCATGAATTTCGTGCACCGGGCCTCTAGTATAAATAACAACAATAAGTAACTGAGTGATAAAAATGTTTAAAGAAACTGCACCTATATATTCCAAATACAGAGGGGGCTTAAACATACGTGTAATTATAACAATCTTCACAACTATAAGTGTTACCACTTCTGTTATCACAACATAAGTGTTATCACTTCTGACAACTGAGGCTCTGATCTAGTGACTTCTCAGTGTGCAATTATTCTCTTTTTTAAAAAAAATATATTTTATTGATTTTTTACAGAGAGGAAGGGAGAGGGATAGAAAGAAACATCGATGAGAGAGAGAGACATCGATCAGCTGCCTCCTGCACGCCCCAAACTGGAGATGTGCCTGCAACCAAGGTACATGCCCCCGACCAGAATCAAACCTGGGACCTTTCAGTCTGCAGGCCGACGCTCTATCCACTGAGCTAAACTGGTTCTGGCTGCAGTTATTCTTTTGGGTATATAGCAATAGATCATATTAAATGATGATGGCTAGACATATAGACATCTTTGTTACAGTTAACCAAACACATGGGCGTTTTTGTTTTTTTTTACCTAAGACTAATAATTTTATAAATTATATTGTACCAGCTTTACTAATAAAATATTTTGTTAGTGATTACAAAAGACAATCTTATGATTTATTAAGTCACCAGACTAAAAAGGAAACAATATAAGTTTAATGGGCACTTAATATATGTACACAATTGACTTAAAGAATGAATGACTATGGGTACAAGAAAACAAAGGATAAATAGGCTTTTTTTAAGGAAAGAATGGGAAATTTCTTTAACTTTTTTTATTGCTGCATCCATCCCTTGAAAGAAAATTTCTTCTTATAATAAAATTACATCTTGATCTCCAATAAATGTTGCTTTTGTAAACTCTGGACAATTACTAAAAATAAAAATGCAATCCAATATTTGAAGAGAGCTTAATAATGAGCTGTTTTATGATGTATATGGTTTTGCCAAAAAATATTAACTATAAATTACAATGAGTTTTACAGCAATACTTTAAAATAAAAAAACACTATATAATTATCTATTAATCACAAATATAGTCATCATATTTATAAGAAGAAAGTTAAAATTACTTTCAATTTTCTAAGAATACAGTATTTTGACGTGCACTGAATAAAAGGAATGCTAATTATGTCATATAAACGGGACAATCAGAAGATGCATATATTCCCGGCATAAAAATCATACTGTTTTTTTTTTTTTATTTTCATGCTCACACCCTTGAGATTCTATCCATCATACAGATAAGATGGAAAGAAAAAGAGAGAGAGTTAACGATTCCACAGATACTGCAAACTCCCAGAAAAAAAAAAAATTATTTCACTGTTAACACAGAACCGGTTGGTCTCTGGGGCTACCCACACGTGTTGGAAAGGTTTTTGTACCGCTGTGGTTTTAAAGCTCAGTGCGATCTCTCCACCACTGCTTCCAACGGACGGAACAAAAATAAAAATAAAAACCAACACAAAGAGTTAAAACTCAAATGCAACAGAAAACCACAGCAGGGCAGAGACTCGGCTCCCTGGGCCCATTCCTTAACAAACTTGTTGCCAGTCCTGTCTGCACCCTCCTAACTCCTGCGTTTCCCTGGCCCCGAGCCAGGGCTATCGTTTTACGGCGAGTGAAGAAAAAGACTTTTCATTCTTCCCATCTTGTACTACTTTCACCCCGACCTTGTAATCTTGTTTTTCCACATTTCTCGCCGCTCGAACAAAAGCCTTCCCTCTGAAATATTCCTACAGGACAGGGAAGGGAAGAGAAGGGGAAGGAGATGTTCTCTCTATAGAGATATAGCACTGGTCGTGCCGGGCACTCTTTTACACGCCGATAAGGGCCCAAGCTTGGAAGCAGGGGCCCTGCTCGCACCCAGGACATTCAGGTAATGTCCCCATTGTTCCCGCTGCCAGGGTCTGGGGATCGGGAACCCCCACTAGAACAAGCTCGCCCTGCGCTCTCCTCTGCCTGGAGATGCCAACTCTGATAAAGTCACGACCTAAAATACCCACACAGCCTGCATGCAGCACAGGGACAGCAGCGAAGCCTTCGGCCATTCCCAGACGCAGAGAAGATGGGAAAAAAGAAAAAAAGGAGAGGAAATGGGAACCAGACTTACGTGCACACGGAGACAGCCACAGCCAACCCATGGGTACCCACGGCTCTGGAGGAGATCCTGCCTCTCACTAGGGACCTGCGTGGCTCCAACAACAAAAATAGTGGAGAGAGGGCCCATCCCTCCCCCAGCCCTGCTTCACACTCAGGGTTTCCTCCCAGGAGCCCACTGCTTGCGGCCACTGGTCTCCGCAGAGGGGTGTCCAGATGGATTCTCCACTGCTCTGTTCCTTTCAATTCCAGGGACTCCCTGAAATGTCTTAATTCCTGGCTCTCTATTCCCCTGCACCTGCCACAAGGTTGGACTTCTCTCCCAGGGCAGAGCTCTCTCCCCTGAGCTGCCCATAGAAACCAATTCCCCCACTGCCTTCCCTCCTGACATTCCCCAAAGATCCAATCCTCTCCTCTTCTCCCCAGCTGTTCCCTAAGGAACCTGACATCAGTGTCAGTGAAAACACAGAGGAAGGAGGTCTGGGAAGGAGAGGAGAGAAAACCACTGGAGCAAAGAAGGGTGCGCGCGCACACACTGAAGGAATGACATTTAATTCCCAAACTGTCTTTTATCTCCAAGTTTTGTTGATACGCATTACATCATATCACCTCTAATAGACTCCAATTTTCCTAAATGCCTTGGTGAAATAATTGTTATCTATAAAAACAACAACACAACTTAATAGAAAGCTTGCCAACTTATAAAACTGTAACCGAGGTCCAGAGACGAAAGTGCGAAGATCGTTTTCTACCTCCAGTCAAACATTGGAAATCAGAATTCTGGGGTGGGGAGTGGGAGGAGGAGGAAGCATCAACCAAACTATTGAGAGACTGGCACCATGCTCAAAAGCTCTGTTGCCAACAATTTAACTAAATTTTACTTCAGAAAACGATGTTTGCTGAAATGTTGGCATTACAATTTAAGAGTTTTGAAACAACTTTTTACACTGTTTAATTTTCATCTTCTTCAGGTAATAAAACATCTCTGGGGCAAAAGATAAATATGTACCATACTTCCGATAACATTTTCTTCATTTCATATATTTTTTATAACCAGAAATACAATTATTATGAGAATAATTATAATTATTCTTTTTTTTCTTTTTAAGATATAAAATCCCTAAATTTACTTTATTTAGATTGATAAACTTCACAACTAGCTATTTCTGTTGGGGGGTACCCTCTCCCCCCCCCAACAGAAATAGCTAATTGTGAAAATAATGACTGAAAATAATGAATCAAATAATTAGAATTAAATATTTTTGACACCAACCCTATTTCCTCTGTGGTTTCTAAACAAATAAGACACAGAAAGAGAGAATCAAACTCTTTTCCTGTTTAACTTAGGACACCCTTGTTTTTTCTAAATGAAAAGATGGTCTAACAACTTTTAAGAAAAAAATATTTGTTCTTTGTAGGTTTTCCATTTGATACAAAGTATCTAGGAGCCCGTTGACACTAAGAAAAACTAAAAGTGAAGTATGTCAAGTCTCACTTTCATATGTCTTGTTCATATTTAGTGCTATGATGAACATATTAAATAATTCATGTATTTAAGATGTAATTAATATGTAATACTTAGACAACAGTACTAAAAGCGTCTCGCTGATTTAAATGCTTTAGAGGTAAAAGATTTAAAAATTGTTAATGTAATTTCCATTCAAAGTACCTATCGTTGCACCTATCAATTCACCAGCTGGTAAAGAACAGATATATCCTAGACCCTTCTTAACAATATATTAAAGAATTTTTAAAAATAACTGCAACATCCTAAATTGGAGGTGAAAAGACTCAAAGTTCATCTGTCTACTACCTGAGTAGCCTTGGACAATTCCTTAGCTTTTCTTCGTTTTTTTTTTCACACCTCTAAAATGAAAGGGGCTGAAATCTCTCTTAAAAGCTCCGATCAAATGAAATGAAAAGAATCAAGGGGTATCGTCCTAAATTAGACAAAAGGTAGCATAAAGACAACAGAGACACTAAAATGAATTTTCAGGAGGATGGACTGACTATAAATCACGGAAAAATGATTGAAATTACTAAATAGAAACTGACAAGACATCATTTTCAGTATTTAGGTCACTGACTATTCTCCAAAGTATTTAAAATGGGTGTTATGCTTGATGTCAACTAGAATATATCAGCAGCTGCTAAGAAATGGGATGATGAAGACTAGAAGAGGTACATTTATAATATAGGGGGATTTTTTAAAGTAAACAGAAATAGAGAAGAACCTTACACATTTCTTTTACATTTTTCTTCCAGTTACAGAGCACAAGGTGACTTCCTTACAGTAGCCTGAGGTACTACTTTCACCAGTAACCTGTGATCTGTATTTGATCTCAAGAGCACAATGACATGCATGAAAGAAAGAGGGATCCCCTTCTAAAAACCCTTAGTGTGTTGACTTGGGGTGGGGAGTTAACATACAATACAATATACAGATGATAGATTACAGAACTGCACGCCCAAAACCTATGTAATTTTAGTAGCCAATGTCACCCCCATGAAGCCAATAAAAAACAAAACACACCTCAGTGTGGCCCACAACTTCAGAGAGCTGAGCTCCAGGCTGAGCTAATGAACTGATGTGACCTGAGATCTGATCCCGCTGCGGTAGCCACCAGGCTCTAGTGGTAGTGTTACTTTACCAAAATAAACCCCTCCTCAACGTGCGGGAGTGCCAAGGGCACTTCCAGGTGCCAGCTTCTACTTTTCTGGAAGAAGATTCTGCTAACCAAGTGAGTAGAGCTTTGAACTGTTTTCCTTTCGTGGGTACATAAATTTAGACTCCACTCATCCTAAAATCCATTTATTTTCAGAGTATAAACACACTGCATTAGAGGTTCATTGTAGAAAATTTAGAAATCTATAAAATAATAGAGAACCAATATTATAATTCCAACATGCAAAGATGACCACTGCACTTGATGTACAGTCTTCCTATCTTTTCTCTATGAAATACTCATGCAGTAGTGAGTTTTTATTTACCAATTTGAGATCCTACTAAATAAACTTGTGCGGCCCTTTAAATTTCCTTATTTTGTAAAATTCCTATGCCATCATAATGTTTGTGCACCCAGTTTTTAGTAACTGCATCTTATTTCTTCCAGTGGATGTGCCATTAAAAAAAACACACAATCAGCCACTCTCTAAAGCATTTTTAAAAACTTAAATGTGAAAGTTAATTTTCCATATCAAATATTCAAGTTGAGATTATTTTAAAGGTGACTTTAAAAAATATACTTTTATTGATTTCGGAGAAGAAGGGAGAGGGAGAGAGAGACAGAAAAACCAATGATGAGAGAGAATCACTGATTGGCTGCGTCCTGAACGCCTCCACGGGGATGGAGCCTGCAACCTGGGCATGTGGCCTTGACCTCCTGGTTCATAGGTCAATGCTCAATCACTGAGCCATGTAGGTCTGGCAAAAAGGGATTTTAACAGTTGATCTATCAGGCTTTTAGTAAACAAAAAATGCAAGCAGACCCAAATTTATACCATTGAAAAATTTTGCGATCAACTCCCCCTTTATTTCATTCAAATACTAGAGGCCCAGTGCAAAAATTCATGCACCTTGAAAGGAACTGTAAGCCGTGAAGCTGCAGTGCGCACAGGGGCGGGTCTTGGCCCATCCTTCTGTGCCCCATCAGGCCCTCCTGTCGTGGCCCCTGGACCCCTGTCTGCCAGCAGACCTGCTCCCTCCACCACTGTTCCCATGCACTGATGCTGCCGACCTAGCTCGCACCTGCCAATGGTGCGGAGCGATTGCAGCCTGTGCCAGCAGCGAGTGCGAGAGATGGCTGCTGGCCCCAATCTCCCCTCAGGAGCAGGGGGAGGTGGAGAAGCCCTGAGGGGCCTCCACTCACACCTGCTGATGGTACCGAGTGATCACAGTCGGTGCTGGGTGCCCAGAGTGGGTGCGAGCAGTGGCTCTGATGCCAGCAGCAGGTGTGAGCGGGGCCAGCGTCAGCAGCAGGTGCAAACACCAGACAGGACCATGGTGGAGAGGGAGCAAAGAATTTTCAGTAACCACCAGAGGCTCGCCCCAGTGGCAGTGACTGGTAGCCCGCCTTGGTCTGGCACCCTTGCTCACCTTCTCCACAATCCTGCCACATGCAGCCAGCATCAGCCATGTCCCATGCACGCCCCCCCTGGTGGGCAGCGCACATCATAGCGACTGGTTGTTCGGTTGTTCGGCCATTCGGTCTCTTTGCATATTAGCCTTTTATTATATAGGATATCAAATATTGTAGGTAGGTGCAAGCTGTGCATTTTGGCTTGTCAACACTCGCCTTAGAATTTTGCACATCATAATTAACATAATCAAAGGCATAACACATGCTTGTATTCGGTATTCACTATGCTAAGTGTTTTATAAAGACATTCACTCTAATCTTGACCACAACTCTATGAAGTAAGTATTGATAGCTTTTTTACAAATTAAGAGATCAACTTTCTGAAATGTTAAATAATTCACAGAACTAATAAATAAATCCCACCAAAACTTAAGATGTAGCTCTTGAATCCCACAATGAACAGTTCAATGTTCAATGTTCTCATTTGTGTTTATGTACTACATATTTCTATTTATTAATTGAATTTTAACACTAATGAAAACAAATACCCAACACTACCACCATTACCATCATGTTATAGCATGGCAATTTGACAGTGTTATATACTACAAGGAGATTCGCATAAGCAAAGTAAAATATAATACAGATATTTTTAATATAATTTTCAGAGGTGTATATTATGTAAAAATATCCAGTAATTTCTAAAATGAATTCCAATCCTAATTTCTTTTTCAGTTGGTTATTAACATTGAGTGGTATAGTTCATTTATTACTTTTAGTGTCTATCTTTTTTTTTTCCTTTTTGGGTTGTTGACTAGATATATATTTACATGTTTTTAAAAAATTAAGGTATATAGTGAAAATTCTTGCTTTAAAAAAGTATATAATGAAAAGTCTTAAACAGGTCCAGAGACAGAGAAGCATCCATCAGACCATCAAAACTCAGAGGGAAGGTAGGGGAGAGGAAGAGATCAACCAAAGGACTGATATACATGCATATAAGCCTCACCAATGGACACAGACACCAGGGCGGTGAGGGCATGAGTGGGAGGGTGAGGAAGGGCAATGGGGTGATAAGGACACATATGTAATACCTTAATCAATAAAGAAAAAATAAAAGTCTTGCCTGTATCCCAATCCCCTATCTGCTCACCTATGATCCCTCAACCTATATACCCCTAAAATAAATAACCGTTTATTGCTTTCCTATATTTTTTCCAATCTTTTTAACACAAGTACCAATAATTTATTATTTTTTTACACAAATGTAACTTATTTTATTCTGCCTTTGCTTTTTTTTTTAAACTTAGCAATATATTTTGGAAATCTTTTATAAGGTTCCTCAATTTTTTATATGTCTATATACATCCCATTATTGATATACCTAATTTATGTCATCAGAATTCTAAGATGTTTCTCATGTTTTGCTATTAAAGACAATTTCAGAGGTAGGGGGAGAGACTAACCTAAGAATTTATATGCATACATGTGTAACCCACGGACAGATAATAGTGCAATGAAGGCCTGGGGACGGGGAAGGAGTAGGGCAGAGGGAGTCAATGGGGGTAAGCGGGGGGCGCGGGGGGAGGCATCTGTATTCAGTATTCACTCTGCTAAGTGAAGATAAATTAAAAACAGTAAACATAAATTAAATAAAAAAACAAAAAGGTGGCCATGAACTTGTATGCTTAATATTTTACAAATATACTAAAAGATAAATTTGTTGCTACAATAGGACTACTAAATCAAAGCTCATATATATTTGTTCCAATTTACGTTTATAACATCTCCTACTCCCCTCAACAATGTATGAGAATCCTAGTTTCCTTGTGGCCTTGTCAACAGAGTATGTCGTGACTCATTTTGATTTTTGCTAATGTACTGCATTAAAAAAAAAAAGACTGATTTTAGAGAGAGGAAGAGATGGGGAGGGCGAGAGAGAGAAAACATAACTCGCTGCCTCTCACATGCATTCCAACAAGGGATAGAACCACAGACTGCGTATGTGCCCTAACCAGAAACTGAACCCACCACCTTTGGTGTACTGAGTGACAGGCAATTCAAGCAACCAAGCACACCAGCCAAGGCTAATGCACTGCACTTTTTTAAAATGCCGTCTGTGTACTCTGAGATTTCTTCTATTTTGAAAAAGTTGAGGAACTCTTCATATGTGTAAAAGTCAGTGGTAATTTTCTGTGACCTATGTGCTAATATAACCAGATTTACATTAGGTCTTCTTTGTCAATTACTAGGAGTTGCTATGAATTAGGGAGATTAGAGCTTATTCATAATGAGTTGTAATTTTTACCTGCAACCTACTTATATTTTGCTTTTGCTCATATGTGTTGTCATGTAGAAGTTTTAAAGTTTTATAAATTTAAATACATTAATCTCTTTAAGTGGATTTTTGGAGTTTTATTTAAAAGGCCTTCTCCAGGAGAGACCGGTTTGGCTCAGTGTAGAGCGTTGGCTTGCAGACTGAAAGGTCCCAGGTTCGATTCCGGTTGGGGGCATGTACTTTGCTTGCGGGCACATCTCTACTGTGGGGTGTGCAGGAGGTGGCTGATCGATGTCTGTCTCTCATTGATGTTTCTGACTTTCTATCTCTCTCCCTTTCTCTCTGTAAATAATCAATAAAATATTTAAAAAATAAAAATATAAAAATAAAAGGCCTTCTCCATTCTTAAACCATAATAAATTAATAGTTCTTCTACTACTTTTACGGTTTCATCCTTCACATTTAAATCTTTATTCCAATGAGATATGGATGACGAACCTACCTGCCAAAGAATATAGTATCTCTTTCCATTTTAAATATTCTTCTATATATCCTTTAATATGAATATTATGCAATTAAATAAAATAAATTTTGAGCTTCTCTATTACTGAATTAATATGTTGTATGTGGTCATTTTTCAACTGATTCTATGAGGGTTGTGGGTATAAAATCTTATAAAATAATAACAATTATTTTACCACTTACTTTCTAATTTTTATACTCTATTCTCTTCCTTTGATTTAATGATATTAGCAATTTATTCCAGCACAACAGTAAATAAGAGTGAAGGAAATAAGCCAAATTTGTTCTTATTTCTGATGTTAGTGAGTATGCCTCACGTGTTTTCCCATCAATCATGATAGCTTTGGGATGATGTAAATATATATTTATCCCAGTAGAGAAGTCCCCTTTAAATACTATTTTATTGAGTGTAAAGAATGGCGGTTAATTTTTATTATATGTATTTTCAGTGTCCTTAGAAATAATGCTATATCTTTACACTTAGGTTAATATAACTATGAGGAAATTGCCTACTATTGAGCCATCTTTGTACTGCTGAAATTAACACTACTTGTTGATAATGTATCATTATTTTAATGGAATACAGATTATTGTTATTTTTAGAAATTGACATTTATTGGACTGTTATTATTATCTGACAGTATTAAACTATAAGAGGCCAAGTCTTAAAGCAATAAAGCATTACCAACCAGAAAACTGGGAGGAGGAAGACTTGAATTTAGATTGGGAATTGGATATAAACTAACTGATTATCAGGCAGCTACAGTTCCATTGATAAGAACTATGGGGCTATTATTTTGGGTCCTATACCGCAGGGAAATTATACATTCAGCAGAAACCTTTTAGCCTAACACTGTATGAGGTTTTCTTTAAATTCAATAATACATTCATTCAACTTAATAAAGATTTATTGAACTCTTATTTTCAAGGCACTGAATGGCTCTATAGTGTAGTTCAGTGACTTGCAAATGTTTTTGTGACCTAGATTCACAATCAGAAATACATTTTCTATTGCAACTCAATAATATGTACATTTATGAGTACCTAAGAGTAGAGGCATGTTTATAAAATGGTTTCATAAAACAATAGTATGCTACATATAATATATACACATGATGATCTATTTTTATTCCATATCCTTTTTTTTATTAAAAGCTCATTGAAACACACTATATTTACTTCCAGCCCAGGATAAATTACAATATGTATTTTAATCATTAATCGTTTTAAATGGACTTTTGGATTTGGGGAGTTTTATTTAATACTAGCTAAGAACAGAGATTCTGGAGTGACACAACCTAGGTTTGAATATCAGCTCTGTCTTTTAATGGCTTTTGTATATTCATGTTTCATCTATAAGATGAGGGCAACAGTGTGTCTACCTCATAGGATTTTATGAAGATTAAATAAGTCAATACTTAAAATGCATGTTTCAAGAGTAAATTTGACTGGTTTAAAGAAATATTTCCCTTCACCCTACAGTTGCCAAAAGAAAAACAGAATCCCTGTCATACTGAAACTGAGGGAACAAATCACTAAAAATATAAACTTTCTATCATCTATTAGAAATAATTATGAACATTCCAATATAATCCAAATGGCTGATCTGGACCACATCTTCCCTTCCAAAACCTTAGAGATAATTAATAAATATGCATTAAGGCCTTCATTTTATTCTTTCTTTGTATACAGATGCACATAAGGGAAACCCCTAAAAGTCCTCTTAGTGGCTTTATGAACCAATAAATATGCTAAAATATTATAATTTATCAATACATTATAAAGAAGTCACTATATGTATGACTCTCAATTATATACTTTTTAAGTATTTCACAATAACATAAGTATCTCTGGCAGATGTCATACACTCCAGATTTTCATATCTGTAAACTGGATAAGAACCATGTTTATGTCACATCAGTAGCCCAGTGCACGAAATTCATGCACATTAAAAGGGGATTAATTAGAGGAAATAATTTAATATTGCTATTTGCCCTTTCTCTATAACAGAAGTTTCAGAGATGAAAGAAAATTAGTAAAGTGTATATGAAAACCTTCCTCCTGTCAGAGTCTGGGGCTCACCATGGGACCCAGAGTCAAGTCCCCGCCCACCCACATGCGCCTCAAAATCGCGTGAGACCGAGACCCGGCCGGCTCCTAATCCCAATTGGGCTAGATCCTACCCCTCTCAAGCCCCACTGGGCAGGAGACGTGGCCTCAGGTTCCTCGGCCCAGCGCCAGGACAGGGGACGTGGCCTGAGGTCCCACAGCCCAGACCAGGGTGGAAGGGCATGCCTTGAGGTTCCCAGTCAAGCTCCTCCAGGTAGAAGACACTGCCTAAGATCCCCGGTCAAACCCCGCTGGTAAGGAGCATGGCCTGAGGTCACCATCAGATGGGGGTGGCACAGCCTTAGGTCCCCTGGCCCTGCCCCAGGAGCGGGGCACAGCCTCAAGTCTCCCGTCATGCCCCACCAGCAGGGGGGGGTACAGCCTCAAGTCCCCCATTAAGCCCGCTGGATGAGGGTGTGTGGCCTGAGTTCCCCCAACCCAGCACTGGGGATGCACCTTGAGGTCCCCTGTCATGCCCTGCCAGGCAGGGGGGGGTGTAACCTCAGATCCCTTGGCCTGGTGCTGGGGTGGGGGAAGCAGCCTGGGTGTGGCCTGAGGTGCCCCAGGCTGGTGCTGATGTGGAGGGAGCAGCCTGAGGTCCCCTACCCTGGCACCAGGATGGGAAGCATCCCTTGAGGTCCCCTGTCTAGCCCTGCTGGGTGTGGGGCACAACCTGACGTCTCTGTCCAGCCCTGCTGGGTGGAGGCATGTCCTGAGATCCCCTGTCGGGTGGAGGACACGGCCTGAGGTCCCCTATCAAGCCCCATGGGGGTGGGGGAGGGTGCAGCCTCAGATCCCTGCTGATTGCTCCTTAAGGCCCCTCATGGAAACTTGGCCTCAGCTGTGAGTGCAGCCATCTTTGTGATGGAGTGATGGTCAATTAGCATATTCCCACTTTCTTAGATAGGATTTTGTAAAGGTGATTATGAAAAATTTCTGGCTTATTGCCGATCCCCTACTCCTTACTGCTTCTGATTGAGAAGTGAAGGTGGCAACAGTGCACTCAACATAACCACAGAGAGGACATAAGGACCATCTCCTGGACTCAGTGTCTTTTACCTAGAACTTCTATGGAGAAATAGGTGGCACTACGAGAGGTGGTGTGAACAAACCTCCTCCTAAGGAATACAGAGAGCTTTTTCTTCAAATTTACGTGCAAATTCTTTTATGAGTTTTTTCAATTACAGTGACATTCGGTATTATTTTGTATTAGTTTCAGCTGTACAGCATAGTGGTTAGACAATCATACTTTACATAATGGTCCCCCTGATAGTTCCAGTACTCACCGGGCACCATATGTAATGATTGCCATGTTATTGATTATACTAGAGGCCCGATGCACGACATTCGTGCACTCGGGGACGGGAGCCCTCAGCCCGGCCTGCGCCCTTCAGCAGGAGCCCTCGGGGGGCCTCTAACTCCTCCTGGGGCCTAAGCCTCAGTCAGACATCCTTTGTGCTGCTGCTGAGGCGGGAGAGGCTCCTGCCACCTCCGCTGCACTCACCAGCCCTCAGCCCGGCTTCTGGCTGAGTTGAGCATCTGCCCCCTGGTGGTCAGTGCACGTCATAGTGACCGGTCGTTCTGACATTTGGTCGATTTGCATATTACCCTTTTATTATATAGGATTCCCTATGCTGTTCCCTGCATCCCAGGACCATTTTGTGACTACCAATTTGTAGTTCTTAATCCCCTGGCAACCATCAGTCTGTTCTCTCTATCAGTCTATTTCTATTGTATTTTTGTTTATTTTGTACGTAAATTCTTAGGGGATTCAAGATGCAGTGGAAATAGGTATGTGATAAAGATCTGTATAAAGGGCAAAGGTATCCAGTGATCATTCCCACAATAATAAATAATAATAATAATAATAATAATAATAATAATAGAGTCTATCTTATCCACTAAGACTATTCCACACCCACACTGGCTCTTGGTATAGCTACAGAAGGGACAATCCAGGAAATATATGAAAGGACAACTCCACAGCAGTCTGAAATGGTAGGCTGAAAGTACCCTAATCTTTACAGTATTTAGGCATATATTAGGCATATATACATCTTAAGTCCAGCCTGGAGGGAAGATAAATCTCTTTCCCTCCTTAACTCCCAGTATTGCATGGCCTCTCCAGGGTGAACTTGTGAGCTAATAGAGAATAAGTATTTATGAGACATACTTTCACTGTTCCATCTACCTTTAGAATCCATCCACTATACATAGCAAGTGAGATTATATTTAGGCTCCTGCTGGTAAACATGCTACATTAAATTCAAGTGCAATCTCAAGAAACCCCCTGACTATGCAAGTGTCTATTTCTCAAACAAAACAACAAAACAAAACAAAAACCACAAAAGAGAATCATGTTTGAAAGTTCGTTTACTGTTAGAGTAAAAAGATTGGCTTTTTCTCTTCTCTCTTTCTCCATTTTACCTAGTGACATTGGGTACATTTTTTTCCCCCTAATTGTGGTAGAAGGATGGAAAAAGGTGTGTGTTTTGTTTAGTTTTAGCATCCTCCTTAAATCTTACTGGGACGATATACTTAAATTTGGCATTTATTCAGCAAGGAGGAGCAGGATGCAGGAGTTTGATAGAAATAAAGCTAAATGGATAATTTTATGCTTATCACATGGATGGCAAGTGCGAGCAGGCTAACAGAACACCTATCTCCCACTGAAACTACACCACCAGCCTCCTCCCAATATACCTACAGCAACCAGCCCTGCTTAATGCAGCCCGTGCTCTGCCCTTAAATGACTTCCTGAATTCCTTCAACACAGATAACCAACTCCACAGTTTAGTTTCAAATAACAGCTGATTGAAAACCTTAAATATATTTTCAGGGCTCGTCTATGCTAATGATGACAATAAGGTTTCTTGAAAAATGACTGTATCTTTAGTTTCTTCTAATCTTCCTCTAAAACGAAAAGGTATGTGTGTGTGTGCCCATGTGTATTCTAAGTACAAAGGTGTTTCTTTAGTCTGATAAGAGCACTGAGGGTTTCACTTTGATAGATCCTAAATATAATTGCTACAGGAAAATGTAAGAGAGTATTTTGATAAAATAAAATATTAAGTCAGAAAAACTAGGTGTTGTTTTTTTTCCTTTTGTTTTTGTTTCTTTTTACATTTCTCAATTCCACTGATGCACTGTTGGGTGGAATTGAGAAATGTAATTATTAATGATCAGATTACTTAACTATGTGATGTACATCACCATACAAAATGAACACAATCATGATATAAAGTATAGGAAAGAACATGTGAAAAACAGGTAAGGAATTCCTCTTAAGGTCCCCCCCAAAGTGTGAAGATCTAATCCCCCAAAAGGAATCCAATGTAATGACTTTGATCAAAGCATAAGCCTCTTAAGAAACAGAAACATAAACCTATTCAAAGAATGCTTTCTAGAATTAAAGTGAATGCACATTAATTCTTAAAAACTGTAAAAGAGCAGTTTCAATCACATTCTACAAAGGCAAAAATCACAGCCAAATTAGATAATGCTGCTCTCAGTAGCTGTGAAAAAGCTGTGTAATAAATACATACAATCACTCGCTATTCGATAAACGTATTGAACTTTTAGTTATTGCAAGACACTAGCCCAGGAAAATAAGATTATACATGTTTATGCCTTTCATATATGAAATGGCCCTGATTTGAAGTAGGAGGAAGGGAAATGGTCACTGGAGAGGAAAATAAGACTTCCAGAAACCTCCTGCTATAAACATGCCCTCCGATTAGTTAAATAAAACTCCACAGGCTTGAAACTGTAGAAGAATGAAACCTCGGATGGAGCACTTCCTTTAACTTCTCAGCCTCCCTGGGAAAACGTCTGTGTTCACGGTGAGGTCTCTCAATATGATAGCAGACTAATCGGTACAGGTTCTTGAGATAATAGCAGCTCACCTGGCTAAGCAGGCAGCCTGCCCATCAACTTCAGATCCACATATCTCCCGAATTACAATCAGAGACTGTGTTCACACCCTGAAACCAATCCATCACTCTCATCTCCTGCCTTAAAAATAAATTAAAGGGATAGGTGAGGGCACTGCATGACTCAAACCTCATGGATCTCAACGAGTATGTCCTGTATACAATTAGGGAATAGTCATAATTGGCATCAGACCAAGGTTTTTTTCCATCAAAACGAAAAGATAAATTTCTATACTACATGCCCACTGTCAGCAACCCGAAACGTCTCATCATTTACACAGTGTCATTAATTCTTAGGTGTTATTTTCCTTTCAAACATTTTAGAACAGGAAGAGCTGTCTCAGAATCACGCCATTTAGATGTATGATAAATAGAGAAATAGCTATAATATCAGACCTTTCTCATAAGAGCAGGTACATAGAAGCAGGTTAAGATTCTTAGGTACACCAAATCACTGCCTGAAACTCTTTTTAATAATAAAGAAAGAAGAGCAGACGATACTTTGTTGACTTCCTGCTTTAAAAAAAAACACGATTTGTAGGAAAAATAAATCATATTATCAACATCTTAAGTGACAAACTCTCCTTTGGTTAAAGCAGCCCAAAGAGATGAGCCAGTAGGTTCATTACCACAGATTATAATACTCTGTAGCCATTAAAAACATATATGTGTATATATACATATATATATGTAAATATATGTGTGTATGTATGTATATATATATACATATATATATGTATGTATGTATATGTATGTGTGTGTGTATATATATATATATATATATATATATATATATATATCCTTAGTGACATAAAACAGTGTTTAGAAGTATACTATTGGAAAAAATTATCGTATAACGAACAATTTTTTTCAGGTTGCTAACTTATCAATTTATGTACGAGATACAAATGCCCTCCTGTATGAGAGTGACCCCCACAGGGCAACGACCATTCACTTCTTCCCTGTGACACAAACCCCTTAAAGACCCCCCTGAAGTAACATGTTTTCCTATTAAATTATCTTTATTGTTGAATGCAGTACAGATGTCCCCCTTCTCCCCCACTAACCCCCTCCACCATGCTCCTTCCTCCGCCCAGGCCTTCCCCACACTATCTGTGTCCATGGGTTATGCATATGTGCATATCAATTCTTCGGTTAATCTCTCCCCATCTCCCACCCCACCCTGCCTTCAGTCTCTTCCATACTCCTATGTCTCTGGATGTATCGTGTTCATTAGTTTATTCGATTCCATGTATGAGTGAGATCATGTGAGACAGCATGGAGCGACCGAGAGATTGTTATGCTAAACAATTTTTATTATAAGATCCAAGCCATTTCTGTGTTTACCTGGAAACAGAAAATGACCTGGAGAGAAATCCTTTGAATTGCTACATAAATTCTATACAAAGTGCTTAGAACAATGCCTGATACCCAGTAAATGCTATATAAGAATCTCTGGTATTGTTGTTTTGCATAGTAATTGGCTCTGATTGTGAGATTCTCTTTTCTTTTTTTTTCTTAGGCATATTTCCTTTTCCCACTTAATTAACCTGTATTCACTCAATTAAAAGCACTTGCAATAAAGTGTGTATAATTAAAATATGCTTTATTAAAATTATTATTTTCACATCACACAATAATCACAATCCAGGAAGACTTAACACATACCATAATTCCTTCAAATAATTGGGATATCCAAAAATGTTTACACCATGGCATTTGAGGTACAATTCATTACGAAAAAAAAAGCTCAGAATAAAAGGTATATAGGAAAGAAACATGAAAGTGTAGACATCAGAGTTTTCTGTGCTCTACTATGAAAGAATATAACTTCACAAGAGCTCAGACCCCAGCAAAGAAAGCAAAGTGTAAAGCACACACCATCGTTACTCAGTACTGCTGCCTAACTCAGAAAGCAGCAGGAGCCTCTGCCGTTCACCCACCAGCCATTTAATAACAGCATTTCACATTTACGGGACCACTTACGAAGTTCCCCAAATTATACTAAGAGTTTCAGACTTCATCTCATTTAAACCTCCCAACAGCCTTATGAGAGAGGTGCTCTTCCCAATCTTTAAGGCAGAGGCAGATGAAGCACAGAGAGGTTAAGCAACTAATCCAACGTGACACAGCTGGTTAGTGAAGCCAGGATTTGAACTTAGGCAGATCCCAGGTCCCAGCTTCCATCACTAATTATTGAGCATCTACTACGTGCGAAATGATAGGCGCATCAAGGAACTCATGACTGCTCCTGATCTGCTAAAGCCAGGGCCTCTTAACAATTACTCTCAGTCAACGCTCTTCCACTTTCAACCGGAGACCCTTCAGAAACACAGTCACTATAACTGCAATGGTCACGACTACCAACAGAACGCCAGTTGCCAAAGCTCTGTTCCCACCACCGGCTCTATAAGAAGAAATGTGTTCCTCAACTTCTAATCTGTAATTTAAAATGTATTTCCCCATAAAAGGTAGTGTGCATAATGCTCTTAATAGCCCTAGCTGGTTTGGCTCAGTGGACAGAGCGTTGGCCTGCAGACTGAAGGGCCCCGGGTCTGATTCCAGTGAAGGGCACATACCCTAGCTGCAGGCTCGATCCCCAGGAGGGGGTGTACAGGAGGCAGCTGATCAATGATTCTTTCATCATTGATGTTTCTCTCTCTCTCTCTCTCTCTCTCTCTCTCTCTCTCTCCTTCTCTAAAATCAATAAAAATATATTTTTAAAAAATAACAAAAAATCATTTACATTAACTGAGCATTTTCATTCGTTATTCAGAAAATTTAACCACAATTTTACCATAGTTTTAAATAAAATGTGCATCATTTTATATTTAATATTATCATACAGAAAAAATAGAGCTTTTCTCTGCTCTTCAGTGTACAGTTCTAGAAGTATAGATTCATGTGATCATCACCAGATTCAGGATATGGAACAAAAAATAACATCTTAATAAAAAAGAAAAGAGGCTTCTCAATGAATTTAAAGGCAGCCCCTGTTTACAATGCATGTAGTTCTTGCCTCGCGTCTCCACGGACCAGGTTTTTTTCCCCCATCTCTAGGACAAATGCAGTGAATACCGAAACAGAAAGCAAGACTCGGTATATTTTTACAAAACATAGTTTTCCAGCTGCAGCATTTTATTCTTTACAGATATTTAGCAGCTGAGGTTTTTATGGGGTATTTATCAAAACCCTTGCGACGCTTTCCACGGCAGAGTTTCGACAGGAGTGGAAATTATGAAATGAGCACACCTTGCCCACACTGTGCATGCCTGGACACTGCTGATCCGCGGCCAAGAGCTGGGTGGAGGTCTCGGGGCTGAGATGATCAAGTGTGTATTTATACAGGACTCAGAGACACTGGGAAAGGCGGGCTTTGTTTGTACAACCGAAACCAGAAGTTCCTCCTGGTAAAACTAAGTAAATAATACCAACTGCAACAAATTAAAAAAAAAGGTAGTTTCAAATTGTGTGATTAGCTCAAGCTTTGTATGGGTTATAAATGCCATCTAAGGGTTCCTCCCTCTCTCCCCCCAAAAATTAGTTGGCATGGGGCCAAAAACCAGCAACAGGGTCACTTCCAGAATCCAGGGCCTCTTAACAATTGCAACAGGGATTGCAGGCCAATGCTCTGTCCACTGAGCCAAGCCAGCTAGGGCTATGTGGTGGGTAGTATTAAGAGCATTATGCACACTACCTTTTATGGGGAAATACATTTTAAATTACAATTCTCTTTTCTAACCACAAAGTTATGCTAATATTCTGTACTCATGAGAAAATAAGCATCCGCTCAGGTCTGGTACCACCTGTGGGCTGAGAGCAGCTACTTCAAGGCTATTAATTAGATAGAAAGTAAATAAATAAAATGCGTGGTACTAAACTTCTCCTCCATAACCTCCAGTGCGATCCGGTGCTGGAAATTCCCATTATTAGGAATTTACTGCCACGACTTGAGACTTTTATTTATTTCTAGAAAACCTCAACTCAAAGCATATATGCTACTCTAAAACAGCAATAATCTATTCAATGGTGTCACTCTAAAAAAATATCAGCCTGAAATTTATTTGACTCGTTCCCTGATAAAACAGGACGTGAAAGTTCGCAGGGCCGTAGACAGGTATTGATCTGGACGAAGAGGGATTGTGGACACACAGAGGATCACGCAACCCTGAAGGGAAGCCAGGACCGAGAGGAAAGGCGAAGCAGCAAGAACGCACCACAAGGGAAGTGGGTTTCTCAAGGGGAGTGTGAAGAAAGAAGGAAGACTAGCAAAAGGGCCCCGAAGACAATGCGTGTACTTTCACGAAAAAAGCCAGCCTTATCTACATAACCTTTGCCGGGGCATCCATCGGTGGCATGCCCCTTCCTGTGTTCTGAGTACTCCTCACACCACAACCTCATTTTTTTTCTTTTTTAATGAAATAGGTCAACCTGACAAAGGGCAAATGACTGAGCTGAAACAAATTTCCCTAGGTTTAGCCAGAGGAAGTTTCATTAGAACACGAAAACCATGAGCCAGCACAAACAGGACTGATGAAAGTGTGGGAGAGAAGAAATATGAGAAGGACAAAGAAAGGGTGCACCGCTACTATTATTCTGTTACAGATGACACATATAAGGAAGTCCATGGGCATTTGCTTACTAATAGGCAAGCCTCCTATAAGGCCCGGCTCCAGACGTTCCCATCTTGGCCGGCTCCAGGTTACAAGAACAACCATGAAGCAAGACCTGAACAGGCTGAAGTGCCGGGTGTGTGGCTATCTCTACAGATCTGCATTCACAGGCCGCCATCCCGTAGGGATCTCTACTGCATCCGGTTCGCATAAGGACAGGGGGGAAATCAGGTCAAACTGGGCCTTTCCTGCTTCATCTCCCCCTGCCCAGCTACAGGAGACACCTCCACCTGTCTTTCCTCAAAGGCAGCCCCCACTCCCACCTACTGCATCCAAGGCCACTTACTCTCCCTCCTTATATGGTCATAATACAGTGGAGAGAGGTGTTTCTGCTCTGTTGCAGGTACAGCAAGATTACAGGAATAGAGCTGAATAAGACACGGTCTCTGCCCTGGAGGAGGTTAAAGTCTAATATGGGAGACAGTTATAAAACAATAAGGACAGGATGTAGCAGATACTATAATAGAAATAATGTACATCATCAGTGCTACTAGAAGACAGGGGAGTTAACTAAAGTTTTAAAGAAATAGTAACATTTGATCTTTAAGAAGGATTGGGAGCTTGCCTGCTGGAGAAAAAGGAACAGAAATTCAAGGAAAAAGATTATGCAAAGACAAAGCAACATCCAAGATCATGTGTTCAAGGCATGGCAAGTGGCTGTGGCTGAAACATGGTACTATTTGTAAAAAGGGAATTTAGGAAGATGAAAATAAAAGGATAGACTGTTTTGTTTGATAAAGGGTGTAACATAAAACCCTAAAGAGCTTATTAGTTCTTTATAGGCAATATAACTTTTGGTAGCTCTGCATAGGTAAGGGGAGTCATGAAGGTTTTTAAATTTATATTATAGAAATAAGCGACAAGACACAGAAAAGAAATTATGAATATAACTAGAAGGTAGATGGCCTCCATATCTTCCTAAGAAACTGGTCTACCTTCTGCCTTGATCAGATGGATATAATCAGAAAACTCTGTTATGTTTGCCTGGATGTATCAAATGTCCATGTAAAATATCCATTTGATGTCTGATGTTTTAATTTACTTGATTTCTCTATGCTAAACTTCATTCTCCATAAAGGAAGTATACATTCCAAAGTATTCAATAAACACTCACTAACTGATTTAGATAATTATCCTCTAGGATCTATTCTAGAAATCAGATTTCTGATTTCTTATTCCATTTCTACCTATTCTGTTATTTCTATCGACTCTCTTGGTGTCCTCTGATTCTATTTCCACAGACTATTAGGGAAATATAAGGCCAACCAGGTAAGTGTTTGCAAAAGCACACTTAAAACGCGCATCTCCTCTTTCCTTTTGGCTCCAGCTCCTGGGGATATGGCTTCCTATCTTATAGGCAAATCAGTACTTGGGTGCCACGCTGATACCATTAGCTATATTTCTTCCATTCGGTAGTAATTCAATGTGGAAGTGGGAGTCTCTGGAAAATTGTTTAGCAGATCGTAGAGGACAGTCCTGGAATTCCACCAATCTCCCTCTAACGTTCAGGGCTGCTTTAAGTAAGAGGAACCTAAGGAAACTTTTGTGATTACTCTCGGAATAACTGCTCTCGGCAGACTGGTCACTAAACAAACGTCTTGAGGCACAATCAAGAAAAAATGTAACGATAGCAAAAACTCTTTATAACCACAGCATGGCTTAAATGTGATCATTATGCCATTTTTGCACAGGCGGCAAGTCCAGTAACATGTTAACATGCTGAAGAGTTCCTTCTCGGTTTGGTTAGAACTGAGCACTAATCAGCTGTTGAAATCTAAACTGATTATTTCTGAAGTGTCAACAGATGCACCGGCTCCCTGGCTGAAACAGGAACATGCCCCTATTTTTTCGTAAACAGCTGAGGGAACACGACTGGGAGAGAGGCGGAGAGAGAAAATACCCAGCCCCATAAAATTCAGGGTGAAAACGGTGCCTAGTATAAATAAACATAATAACCCGGAAGGCCAAGGAAAAGGAAAATGACCAAATGTGGGAAGAGGAAAAGGAATGAGAGAAGAGGAGTAAAGAACTTTTGCCTACTGCAATAAAAAAAGAAAAAAAAAATGTAATATATCTTTACATATTAGTTTTTTGGTTTTTTTTTGGGGGGGTGTTTTTTTAAAGAGCAAACTCTGCCTTCCCTCCATCCCCTACAGACTTTCAAGACACAGTTCAGTCATCTGTTTTCAACATCAATGAAAAGAAAGGGGTATTTCACGGTTTGTTGCTTCATGGCGCAATTCCGTAGTTTCTTGAAGCAACTGCTATCATCTACCCCAACGCAGTCCTTCCCAATCCCCTGCATCTGCACCTCAGGCGTATGTCAGAGATGGTGCAGGTTCAGTTCCAGATGATGCAGGGACAGCAATAAAGGGAGAACCATAATAACAACAGTCATACTCTTCTTCCCTAGGTGTGCAAAAAATGTCACATCTTTGAGGCGCACTACAGTGAAGGCCAATAAAATGAGGTGTGCCTGTATTTCAGGGTTTCCTAAATTTGTCTGATCATCCAAATCGCAGGTTCCTTCCTTGAAGATTTTGGTTCAGTACCACTAGGGTGAAGTGTGGGACTCTATTTTTTTATAAGGATCCCAGAATGATCCTTGCGATCAAGCAAGTTTGGGAAACAAGGCTCTATGACATAACTATTTTCATAATAATTTGATGGTAAAGACTATCCTTTTCTGAGAATTCCGTAACATCCCTTGCAATAATGGTACTCTGTGGACTTGTTGAAGTACCCTGATCAAATCTGCAGGCACATAAATGACTGTGCTAACACCTCTCTTATAAAGATATCCTCCACTCATTTACTAGCCGGTGAATTCCCTAGTTAGATGATTCTCCAACACAGAGCAAAATCGTGTCTGATAAAACCCAGCCTGGATAAATCTAGAGAAGATCCCCCCCCCCCACCCCCGCCCCGCAACCTCATGCCACAGGTGATCTGGAACACTGGCACATCTCTGCAGCCAGTGAGCGTCAGCTCCTCCGCAAATGTTCACACAAGACAAAGCCAGCTGATTTCCCTGTTAAATGTGAGTCACCATCCTAATGATTTAGATTGCTCAGGAGCACATATTGAAATGTATGCTTCCCAGCACAATTCCATATCCAATTACAACAGTAAATCCAATAAAGGCACAGTTAAACTGCCACGAGGGCAAGGGAGAAATACAAATGTTCCCAGGGGAACCAATGTGGATGCCCGGGACCCTTCTCAGAGAGCTCCCTGTACTAGTAATCATTTTCACCCAGGAATTTTTCATAAGAAATTTCAGTTGGAAAATTTTGGTATGTTTCCACGTCCTGAACTACATTAATCCCTGAAAGATTATTCCATTTCCTTCATGTAAATTTCAACACCTCTCTATATCCCTCTTCACTTTTGTCTTAAAGCATCAAAGAACAAAACCAAAATTTTTCATTGCGTTTGAAATGGAAACGTTTAAATTTTTATTTATTGACTTGAGAGAGAGAGAGAGAGAAAGAGAAAGATCAATTTATTGTTCCACTTATTTATGCATTCATTGATTGATTCTTGTATGTACCCTGACTGGGTACATGGAACCCCAACTTTGGTATATTGGGACAATGCTCTAGCCCACTGAGCTACCCAGCTAGGGCCTGAAATGGAAAATTAATCCATGGATTTCAAAAAAATGCATAGTTTCCAGGCAAATCAACATTTTAAATATAATTAATTCTGAACTCTTAAATAAAAGAGAGTTATTTTAGAGTAAAATAATAAAGTAACATCAGTAAGATGTAAATTACTGAAAACAAAGTCAAGAGTTTTCGTTGTAATTTTTGTTTGTTTGTTATTTAACCACATTCAGATGGTTTACTTGTTCTGTTTGGGCAGAGATGTAAAGAGACAGGATATATATGTTAAGCACCACACCTGTTGCATTATCCTGGAAAAGAAATTAGGATAATCTTTTTAAGGACAAGGGCCAACACAAAACCCTAAAAAACCGACATGAAATCCTAATCCACGAGTACTAATATAGAACAAAGCATCTGAGACTCCTCCTAGGCATTTAGTTTTTGCCTTTGTAAAAGCAGGAGCATTCCAGAGAGGCAGATCGGGGCTCCACATAAAGAAGAACCTTCTAAGAATCAGAGCCCATCAACAATGCACCAGTGAGCTTCCTCCCTCCGACCCCGAACCTTCGGAGCACAATCCCAGCGACCACCTGCCACGTGTGCTGCCACGGACAGGCTAGCTTTGTTTAGGAAGTTGTTCCCATCGACCTCTGGGGTCACTTCCAAGTCGTGCTTTGATTCATCGGGGTTATCCGCCGTGGTGAGAAGCATGATCTGAGTACACACACACACACACACACACACACACACACAGCACCAGAGGGGAACCTGGTGAGAAGCATGATCTGAGTACACACACACACACACACACACACACACACACACACACTCACACACAGCACCAGAGGGGAACCTGGAAGTCTTAATATTTTCAAATGTGATTTTATAGGCAAAAAGCAAAGCATGAATCAGCTACAGCCTCGCACTGACATTTTGGAGAAGCGAGGAAGGGAAGGAGATCCAATTTTGTTCCACCTCAGAATTCTCTTTGAGTCAAAGATAGGAGCCCGGGTCCTCGGTGACCTCAAGCACACTCTGTCACAGGCCCTGTCAGTCAGTTCTTGGACAGACTGGGAGCTACGAAACGGCAGAGCAGATCCAGATGCGTAATTTCTCAGGAAAAAACATGTTTGTCATGCAAAGAACCTTCTCTGCTCTCCAGCCTATTTCTGTTTCCCGTGTGAGTAAAACACAGGGCAAGTCCCAACCTTGTACTTTCCCGAGAAAGTATACAAGAAAACAAACAAAAGGAGGGCTGACTAGATGTCAGCTTCTCTCGGGAGCAGGCTCAGCCTGGGAGTTTCCAGGCAGTTCAGTGTGCTTTTACCAATGGACAGTTTATCAATCTCCCCGCCTTGAAATAGGAAGGGGACATCAGTCCGACACAGGCAACTCACATACACCTTCTATAAAGTACTATCCCCTTGAAACTCACCTAGCTCTTAAATGTAATCAATCAAATAATTTTTTAACGTAGAGTCCTCTTTCTCTTGCTGTATTCTTTGTGTGCTACTTTACTCTTTACACACATTATTTTCTCCTTCAAAGAATTGCTGCTACCTAAGTAACCAGGTTTCCTAATATAAAAATTAAGACTTCATTAACCTCTGAATTTTATTGAAGCGCCATGCTAAATACATTGGGTTTGTTATGGGATGTATCAAAATGAACCAGAAAATAAAAGCAGATACAGCTTCTGCTGCAGAGTAGTTAACATTTGGAAGTTTTTACTTCACATCGAAAAATCAGTAAGTACCATCTCATTTAATTTTCTTCTATAGATAGATCCCAAACAAAACTTTTCTTCCTTTTCCCAGTTCTTAGTAAGATTGTTAAGTATAATTTCTCCTGTATGCCAAAATAGAAATGTTTTTCCAGGACAGAAATTAAACACATACATTTCTGACAAATTAAACATATGAACTCATGTTTAAGTAACCATATTTAAGAAATGTCAAATATACATAGGTACCATTTTCCCCGCTCTCAGATTAACCAAAATTGATAACATGAAGTGTTGTCCAAGATAACAGAACAGGGACTCACAAACTACTCGGAGTGGGAATTGGTAAGCCTTTCAAAGGGCAATGTAACCATCCTTCAACCACCAAAATGGTCACCGCACAGATTTCTTGGCAGAGCGAATATACAGTCGAGTTATCCTAAGGGTGTATGTGAAGGTTAATGGCTGGACGAGGACCTTCACACAAAACACCCTGTAATAGCAAAAGCCCAGAAACTAAACGCTTCTCAGTGAAAGACTAGCTAAATAAACACAATGTATCCTCAATAAATAATGAAATTATATGTGTGTGTTTCTTGTGTGTGCTGATATTTTTTAAAAAACTGAAAATTTAAGCCATACGTCAGTATGCACAGTGTAATCCTATCTGTATCAAAATAAAAATTTAAAAAAAAAATATATATATATATGTAGTCTTTGTACTAGCTGAACTAGCACTGGACAGAATCTGCTGGTAAAAACTGAGTAACTATTGAAAGACAATTAAGAAACTGGTAACAGGAGAATTGAGGACTGGGATTATCTGGCCAGTAGACCTTTTACTTTTCATTTTACATCTCTCTCTCCTGTTTTAACTTCATACTCTGTTCCTGCACCATTTTTATTTCTAACCTTCCCTTAGGCTACTCTCCAGCCCCAGACCATGGCGGGCTTTTGTAACACTGGCCACATCCCCTGTGGGGTGAGGCTTACCACCCACATCCCATCATCCCCAGCTCTATCACCCCATAACACTGAAGTTCCCGATGGGAACTTACGTAACGGATGGTTTCAGAGCCCACATTTCTCCCCACCACTTTTCTTCTTTCTTCACATCCTTTTGTTACTTGTGCTGATTTCTGCCTCTGTCTCTAAGACAAACTCATCTCAGTGTGGGATCAAGGTTATCATAATCTTCCTTCCCCCAATGGCATCTAGCACAGTGCTTAGTAGGAATAAATATATGTTGGATTTGTGTGTGTGTTTTATAAGAGTATAGCTTTAAGGTTAAGATTTTATGTTAAAAGGAAGAACCTACCACTCTCCCAATCATGTAAAAAAAAAAGATAAAATCGACTCCATATTACAGGGAAAAATAAAATGACTGAGGTACTTTGAACTTATAAATGATTTGCCATTAAACAACTAATTAAAAGACAGAGAAAAGTAGACAAAAACATTGAAAGAGGTCTTAAACTTATATGCATATGTGTAAAACCAATGGACACTGTGCAGCAGTGTTGGAAGGGGTCAATCGGGGAGGGGTTGGAGAAAGGGGACAGCTGTAATACTTTCAACCATAAAGATAAAATATTTAAATTAAAAAAGAGAGATTTAAATAAAATTGGTTAATGTTAAGAAAATACGCAACTTTTTATTAGGTATGCCATATGGGGCAAGAGAAAACAGGCACACACACTCACACACACACACACAAAAGAATCTGATTGAAGAAAAAAAAATGTTATAAATCCTTTCATTTCCAATAGTGTCAACTACAATTTTTTTTAAAAAGGCCTTGGTTTCAGCTCTGGGTACACATTTATAACAGTGAATAGGAACTACACATCAGAATGGAATGATTATTGATTTCTTAATGGATTACTGCTGCACAAATTTACACTCACCAAGAAACCATCAATCTTTGGGTAATAATTATAAACCTATCACAGTACATGCGGCATTCTGACTGAATTGAAACTTACTGCTATCTGCCGGGAAATGACCAATTTTCTATCTCTCCAGCTCCAACCACAGTACAGAATGGTGAGCAGCTACTTACATCAAATGCTATTATAGGCCACGGTTTGTAATGGCCACAGCGTGCACCATCTGTAAATTGCTATGAGAGAGGTCAACAATCCGGTCCCGGTGGACACGTGCCTTATTATTCACCAGTGGCCCGGTGCATGAAATTTGTGCACATTAAAAGGGGATTAATTAGAGGAAATAATTTAATATTGCTATTTGCCCTTTCTTTATAATAGAAGTGTCAGAGATGAAAGAAAATCAGTAAAATGTATATGAAAACCTTCCTCCTGTCAGAGTCTGGGGCACACCACGGGACCCAGAATATAGTCCCCGTCCCCCACACCCAAATCGTGTAAGACCCAGATTTGGCCGGCCTCCACCCCACTGAGCTAGATCCAGACCTGGCCAGTCCCATCCTTATCAAGCCCCACCAGGCAGGAGACGTAGCCTCAGGTCCCCTGGCCCAGTGCAAGAATGGGGGGCATGGCCTGAGGTCCACCAGCCCAGGCTGGGGCAGGGGGCATGCCTTGAGGTCTCCCGTTAAGCCCCACCAGGGGGAGCACATGGCCTAAAATCTTCTGCCAAGCCCCGCTAGGTGCGATCATGGCCTGAGATCCCCTGTCAAGCCCAGCCAGTCAGGGGGGTGCAGCCTCAGGTCCCCTGGCCTGGGGCTGGGGCAGAGGGTATGGCCTGAGTTCCCCATCAAGCCCCACTGGGCAGGGGTGTGGTCTGAGGTCCCCCAGCCTGGTGCCAGGGTGGGGGGCATGGCCTGAAGTCCCTGTCAAGCCCCACCTGGTAAGGGGCACGGCCTCAGATCCCCTGGCCTGGTGATGGGGCAGGGGATGCCGCCTGATGTCCCCTGTCAAACCCTCCAGGGGTCGGGGAGGGCGTAGCCTCAGGTCCCTGCTGACTGCTTGTTAAGGCTCCTTATGGGAACTTGGCTTCATTGGTGGATGCAGCCATCTTTGTGATGGAGTGATGGTCAATTAGCATATCCCCTCTTTATTAGATAGGGTTAGCTATGGAAACTGTAAATAAAATGGACATAAGGCACTTACCTTCTCGTACTGATTGGCAGGCTGTGGAGCAGGGTCAAGGGCAAAGAGAAATGAGCTGAAGTCATGCTGTTCTGACTTTCCATTCTAATGTCAAACTGCCCCCAAAATGTGCATCAGAAGTGCCAAACCACTAAGCTACAGAGGTTAGGCCTCTTTCTAAACCCCGCGTATGTCCTCAGTGAATTGCATTTTTACCACGTGGAGGAACACCATTACAATTAAGATATCATTTTCCAAAAAGAAAAAATCCCATTCCCTCAGTTCTACCTTAGTAGTCTTTAATCACTGGGTAAGAGTGTGACCTAGTATTAATCAATTTAGTTTTTAATCCTCATGTTTTCCAGCTGCAGGCTTTAGAGTGCACCATTGCCTTCCAGATAGTGAGCCCCATTCTGAACACCTAACTGATCTTCACTGTGCCTTTAGCGTCATGAGTGAAGACAACCATGACCGAAATAAAGGTAATCTGAAATGGATAGCGCATTTTTTTTTATTTGGTTATATCTAACCAAAAATATCTATCATCAGAACTTTTGACTAGCTATATCAATTTTCCTTCCTAAAAAGTTATAACTTGCAATTTTCCACACAATTAACTAACTTAAAAAATACGTATTTCCAAAACACCCCAGGAAATAAAGAAATGAGATATGATTGGTTTTATAAAGTGTACTCTGTCTTAAGTACTGAGAGAATATTAAATTATAAGGATAATCAGTCATGATAATTAAAATTCTAAGTGTAATATAAAATTAAATGGAAAAGCTAAATAAAGTTACCATTATAAAATAAAATAGATTTGTGAAGCACCATAATGGATTTGTGAAGCACCATAATGGATTTGTGAAACAGTGATGGTAAATTTGGTGGTTTTCGTGTGTTTAATGGGAAAGGAGATCCCCTATGTATAACAAATCAGAAAAATAAACCCTCTCTAGAGGTTAAGAGATAACTTTAGACTGAGCTGACTTTACTTATATTTCAAGTAGAAACCATATATAAGAAATATAAAAACCATATGCAAATATTCACACTCTACAAATAATAATTGTGCAAGAACATTAGCAAAGTGTTTTATGCTAGTTATTGTATTTACCTCTTAAAACCTTCTGATAGGCATTGTTATTTATAGATGAGGGAACTGAGTGCAAAAAAAAAAAAAAAAAGCCCAAGGACACATAGTTGAAAAACAATTCCCTAAAATTCAACCTTAACATAAAAGAGCAGAACTAGTACTTGACCCCGGGTCTAGGTAAACTGAAAGTCAGTACTCTTAACCACTTCCACTGGATTTCACACCAAAGCCCAAGAACAGCTTCACTCACAGGTATGTTCCAGAGCAGACAGATGCCCACAATTTTAATAAGTGAAGTAAATAACAGATGTATGGAAAAAAGTCATGAGCATTATTATGTAGGTAAAATAACACCAGGCCAGGAGCCAGAAGACAACATTTTAAATCATTATTCTGCTATACTCTCTCTCCCCATGTGTCCTTGAGCCTAGATATACAGACTTCTAAAATAGAGGCTTTGAAATGGATATTACAGCATAAACTATGTTGAAAATACAGGTACACACACATACACACACACACACACACACACACACAATTCTATTGATAAGATGGGAAAGGATGGGGATTTCATCTTTCCTTGGATCCACATTTATTATTTGCCATATTTCTGGCCCTATTCTGGGTGTTGGGGCTGCATCAGTGACCAAGACAGATGTGCTTCAGGATAAATAAATTAATTAATTTCAGATACTATTAAGTATAATAAAGAAAAGAAAACAGGGTGACTTAAAGAATGCTGAAGAGAGGCTATTTACATAGGGTGCTAGGGAAAGCTTACCTAAGGGTCCATAATTGAGTTGAGATGACAAAAGGAGGCGGCTTTCATGAAATTTTATGAAGGAAGCGTGTTCCAACCAGAAGGAACGGAAAGGACAAACACCCTCAAATGGAAATACACTTGCCCTGTCCAAGGAGAAGAGAGATAGAGGATGTTTTGAAAGTTTAGTGAACAAGAAGAATGTTGGAAGGGAAGGTCGGATATGGAGGCAGCAGCCACATCCTTTCGGGTCTTGTAGACTTTAGAAAGGAATTTTAATTTTATTCTAGTTTTTACAGAAAACTTTTGTGTTTAAGAAATAGGTTGTTAAGAGCTGATTTAGATTTTAGAAAGGCCAGCTTTGCCTTCTGGGTGGATTATGGGGGATGGAGGGGCAAGAGTAAAGGAAGACCAGGTATGAGTTTTTATAATAAATTAGGTTTAAGGGACCAGAAAATGATGGTAGCTCATAACGTTGTAGGAATGAACATAGTGAGAATGATAAATTCAGGTTGTATTTTAGAAGTTGAGCCAATGGTATCTTATGGACTGGATATGGAGTTTGAGGAAAGAAAAAATACCAAATAGTGCTTTTAAATAGATTTAGAAGTCAAAGCATCAGCAGTATCTAAAGAAATAAACTCGCAAAGAGAGGAAAGGACCTGTAGATGAAGATATAATAGCCACTAATAGATGAAGGGGATTTCCTTTAACTCAGTAGCCAGCAAACTAGATTCAAAACCGGTGGTTAAAAAGTGACACTTGGAAATAAATGCTAATTAACAAGTCCAGGGTCTCTCAAGCAGCAAAGAAATTAAAACTCCAAATTCAAATCATGAGAACATTTTATTAAGTTTTAATATATTTTTATTCATTTCAGAGATGAAGGGAGAGAAGCATCAATGATGAAAGAGAATCACTGATCGGCTGCCTTTTGCACACCCCACACTGGGGATGGAGCCTGCAATCGGGGCCTGTGCCCTGACTCGGAATTGAACCATGACCTCCTGGTTCCTAGGTCAACACTCAACCACTAAGCCAGGCACATGAGAGCATTTTAAAGCAATAAAGTCACATGCCCTCATCGCCCCCCTACCTAGTATCTTGAGGGCATTCAAGAGGGGTTAGGGGAGTCTGGGGGAAGGTCAATGTGGGGGGAAAAAAGGAGATATATGTACTACTATATGTAATATTTTAAACAATAAAAATTTTAATTAAATTAAACAATAAAGTGCTTTATTATAAAGTAAGTATAATTAATAGGCATCAATCACCAAAGTTGTACCCAACCAGGTCCATGATCCTGAAGATATATTCATATCCAAAATATCCATGAACTCTACACTTAAAAAGCAAATATTAGGAGTGTGAAAGTTCCCTACCATCTTGAAGAACCACCGGAGTAGGTAATAATTCACTTTGATTGATTAAAAACACCTTATTAGTAGTTAAAAGTGTCTTACAGTAATTCAACTCCAACCACTCACCCAATAAAGAAGAAAATGGCAAACAGAAAATTACAGATTACCACAAAAGGTTCTTTTCCACATAAAAACGCAGATAACCTGTTATTATTAAATGCTACTATATAGATGCAAGCACTTCCATTTCAGTAAGGATTTAGGTGCAGTGCTTTCCTATACATGCCAGTTAAATATTATGGGCTTAATTTACAAAATCTTATGCTAAGCAAACTACATTTCATTAGTTTCCAAATAACATACAATTTTGTTGTAACACTAAAAATAATAAAGGGAAACCCAAGAAGAGAAGCAATAAAAAGATTACTTCTTAAGAAGATGATCTCTTACCTGTGTCAACAATAAAAAGATTCGGTATTCTCCAAGCTATTAAATGCACTGCCTTATTTCTTATAGCTATAGGAATCATTACAAAAAATGTTTGTATAACTAGATAATGTTTGCTGGTCTAAAATTTCTTAGACACATTTAAACAATATTTCAAGAAAATATTCAGATAAAAACTGGGGGTAGGGTGGGCGGGGAAACTTTGTAAAGGTTGTGTATCTCATCCTTTTTACTGTTATAATAGTTACACCATGGACAAATGTGATAATTATCACAATAGCTCTAAGAAAATTGAGGTCTGGTCTTCCAATCTAGCATAAGCAGAACCATGTACAGTTCCAAGAAAGAGCCATTTGATTGGTGAGCTTTGGGATTTAGCTACTGGATAAGAATTAACTAGAAGCAAAAGTAGTATTACATCCCATTTTCATGTGTGTCTATGAAGTGGCTAGGTTATGATTTGAGAGATCTTGAATCATAAAGAGTAGAAATCTTCATTAGTCAAAATAATAATAAATTTAAAATTGTAAACTTTCTGAACAACATTTTTTGCCTCATACTTCTTACCAGCAAGTAATCAAAATGATTAAAGTGAATTTCAATTACACACACACACACACACATACACACACACACACAAACGTGTGTGTATATAATCAAGATTCTCTATTCACTTTTTAAAGTTTTCTGTAAAATCTCTCTGTAGTCTAGCAATGGCCTGAAAAGATCTATTTTTATGAAGCCATGTGCCATTCTCAGTACTTGAAGCTTTCAATGCAGCAAAGCATTCTGCTTGAATGAGAGTTGAGAACAGTTAGGAGTCTAAGCTAGCACTAACTTTATAGCATTCATTTTGTAACTGCTTTGTGGGTAAAGAGACGAGCTGGACTTGGACTCGGGAATCCTCAGCACACATGGTGCTGATATGATCACATCTGCGGCGTTCATCTGAGTAGTAACATCCTGGAATACTGAGATATGTCTCCAATGTGTCCAGTCAGATAACCAGCACGGGGCAACTTGTAATATATTTAAGCTCAATAGGCAACCTTCTTGAGAAACTAGCATGTTGAAGGCACTGAGCTAGCTAGCCTTCTGTGGAAAAGAGAAACCAGTATTTATTGAAGTATTTCTTGAAATGTATTAGGCAGTGTGAGAGAAGGTTCATTCAAGTTATTTCACTAATCCCCACAACGACCCGAAGAGATAACCACTAACGTCCCTTGCCTGACAAATGAGGAAATGAAGACTCATGCTGTACACGACACAGCCATGGTATAAATCCAAGTCTGGCCGGCTCTCGAGTCAATCTCTGTCTGCTACCCTCGGGCTGCAGAGACTCAGAGTCACTTTCCCTGCCCTCAGGAGATCCCAGTCATACAGGGGAGATAAGATATGCACACAAGTCAAGGAGTCACGGTAAATTAGGATAGGAAGTAATAAAGCTTTCGGAGATTTTTAGAGAAGAAATTACTCTTAGATAAGAAAAGACCATTTGGTTTTAAAGACCCATTGCACTGTCACCAAGTTCATAGTAACTCTGAGCAAGAAAAGGTAAGTTCCAAACATACAAAGCACAATGTGAGTCTTTAAATGATCTCGCTGAGATTTACAAAGATGTCTGCCCTTTGAACCAAATGACCCAGGGGAGGCCTGTTTATATCCAGTCTGTTGGGAAATCTTTTTCAACCAATATCCACTTTCTCCTTGACGGTTGATAGGGTAAAAGGAAAAAAATGGACATTTTTTTTTTTTGCGGTCTAATACATAGTGCTTAGAATTCAGATATTAAACAGAGAAATGCATTATGATGTAGGCACAAAGCATGTCCTTCTGAGGACAACATGTTGATGAGACCTGTTTCTCAGTTGTTTGATTCAAGTTTTTTCTCAGACTCTTTTTATCTAAAATAATAATAATAATAATAATAATAAATAGCTACTGCCCTGGCCGGTTTGGCTCAGTGCCTATAGCACTGGCCCTTAGGCCAACAGTTCATGAGTTTGATTCCCGGTCAAAGGCATGGGCCTCTGATGCAGATCCCCAGCCCTGGTAGAGATGCTTGCTGGAGGCCACTAATGGATGTGTCACTCTCACATGGATGTTCCCCTCTCTCTCCTCCCCTCCTCCCTTTCTTCTTCCTTCTCTAGAAATCAATAGAAAAAATATCCTCTGGTGAGGATTTAAAAAAATTTATAATAATAATAATAATAATAATAATAATAGTAATAATAGCTATTGTCTGGTTAAATCACCACATGCTAGTCACCCTTCCAGAGACTTACATATATAATTTCCAGTTCTCGCCACTCTTCTGACAAGGCCAGTATTAACGTCTCTGTTCTACAAACAGAGGCGCCAAGAGATGAAGTGTCTAAGTGTCACACACTTGATATATAGCAAGGGCTCACTTTTTTTAAACTGCAGAGGGCAGGGGAGAGGAACATGCAATTACTTAATCTTTAAAAATATATATGTTTATTATTTTCTACTAACAAATAAAACGTGTCCGTAATGCCAGGCAGAGTAGATTCCTCTGGGTCTGTTTAAATAAATATCAGGGTTAAGTTGTAATGAGCACGTTGTATGTTCGATATGAAAGCATTTCAAATAGTATGAAGCAGCTTGCAAATAAGATGCCACTTTTAACAAGCTGATAAAAAGTTTGTTTTCTTAAGCAAGTTAAGCACATTGTCTGGTCTTGTTTTTACCATTGATGGGCTGTCCGTTAACAACGATACATGTGTAAACTTCATCTCATGTCTGATAAACGTTTACTGCAGTACTGTCACAAGGTTAATTGTGAAGAGTGTCCTAATGGGGAAAGGCCAAGCTGGGAATTCTAAATCTCTGACAGAGGAGGACCTCCAGAAAGTCTTCTGAAACACTCAGGGCTCAGGGGTCCTGTGTCAGATACTTCAGAAGGAAAATGAAAAAAAAAAAAATACAAAATACTCCGGAGAACAAAAACTACATGCAAAACCTATTCTCATCTGCTCAATCTCAAGTTCCTTTTTTTCATTGCCACCTCCCAAGAGGAAAAAGAAAAGGCGGGGGGGTGGGGGGGGGATGGAGAGGAGAAAGTTCTTACTGCGTCTGGCAGGCTCATGGTCTCCTGACTAACTCCCCAACACTAACTCCCCAACACGCTTTCCCACCGAAATGAAGTAAAAAGCCAGTTGAAGAACAAGACCCAAGTTTACTGCATTAGTGATAATTAGGATCACAGCCTGATCGGCCGCCTCCTGCCAATGGAACTCTCTCCCACACTGTACATATTTCACAGTCACTTTCATGCAGAAGAGCAACAGATGAGCACCATTATTTCCGACAGCAAACAATCTATACTTAATACAACAACTTGTATACAGCTCCCGTCTTGCGGTCTCTCTAGTCTGGAAGCCTTAGGACCCCCGTTTTTTCACCAGCCAATCCCCAATGTCCACTCCCTGGCTTTCACATACTGTATCTGAAGAAGTTCACTTCTTTCCATTGAACCTCAATATTTATCATTTATCTTCTACCAGAAACCATTCTAATCACATTCCTCACCATTCAACCAGGTGAGCTTCTTTAATTAACTTAAAAATTCAGATTTTTCTTGCCTGGCCGATGTGGCCCCATGGTTGAGTGTCCACTTAAGACGCTCATGGTTCTCTTCCTGGTCAGGGCATATACCCGGGTTGTGGGCTCAATCCCCAGAATCTCTTCCTCTCCCAACCTCTCAGAAATCAATAAAAAATATATATTTTTTTTAAAAAAAATTCAGATTTTTCTGTATTTATGCTTTCTAAAAGGAGAAAAGGGATGAAGGAAAGATCCCATTATTTATTTTCCCTACTCCTACCTCCACATCTACTAACGAGTGGATTCTGTGGCTTACCCCTCGTTTTTAGACTCACCCTTTTTATCCTTTCTTCCTCTTTAAACTAGATCTCTTCTGTGTTCTCTGTACTTCACACCTCTACTTTTTTTCCTTTAAATGAGTTAAGTTATTTTCACAGGTCCTCCTACTACCACTAGCAACATGCCTTGCTAAAAACAATGTATCTTTTTAAGTTTTAACACAAAAAATTAGCAATACTGAGTGGAGTTTTAAATGGATGAGCATGAAAAAGAGACTAAATCTCTTTTTTAAAAAGTAAACATGATTTCCTTCTTTATTATTATTATTATTATTTTTAAATCGAGTAGTACTCTACAATGTAAATATACTATAGAGCTTTTTGATCCACTCATTCACTGATGGATATGGATACTGGAAAGCCTCATACTAAGTGAACTAAGCCAATCAGAGAAAGACAAGTACAGTACGACTTCACTTACATAGAATCTAAACAAAATAAACTAACAAAATAGAACGAGCTCATAGATAGAGAACAGACTGACAGCTGTCAGAGGGGGGTGGTGGGGCTGGGTGAAAAAGGTGAAGGGATTAAGCAAAACAACAACAAACAAAAACTCTTAGACTTGAGACAACAGTATATGATTATCCGAGGGGAAGGGGATGGAGGTGGTAGAAGAGGTCATGGGGGAGTAAATGGTGATGGAAGGGTATCTGATTTGGGGTGATGACACACAATACAATATACAGATAATACATTATACAATTGTAGCCCTGAAACCTATAAACTTTTATTAACCAATGCCGCCCCAATAAATTCAACCAAAGGAAAAAAGTAAACATTATTATCATAGACAATGTAGAACAGAGAATCTAAATGTAAGTTTTAACTTATGCTACTCAGATTTCTTCTGTCATCGTAATGCTACACTGTTTCCTTACCACCGCCAGAGATACACATATGTACATTGTTTACAACAGCTCATGCTACCAATGAATAGCGTTCAAAAAATAGTGTCTAATTTTATTATAGCCATTAAGAAAATAACTTATATTCAGACTGAATCTAAAATAATATTGAGGAATTCTGCAGATAGCATGGGTATATAACAAGACCCCTGACCAGTATTTACTACTAATGGCAGTAATCCATTTTGAGGCGTCTATAATATCACTGAAATTTCAAGGTTAGACATATATTATCAGATATATCATCGTCGGCTCTCTTACAGAATAATTCCATACTTTATTTGAGAAGATGGTAGACTATTTTAGTTTTGTGTGTTGTTTTTTTTTAACACACAAGTAAAAGATCTTTTGGGGGAAAAAAAGATAATGCAGATCTATTTGGATTAAGCAATTAAGTCCCTGGTTTATCCTCACATATCTCAACATAAACTCTATCAATAGTTCAACATTTCTTTCTTGTACCTAGATTTTCTTTGCATTTATAAACATTTGCATGTGCATACACAACACACACACACACACACACACACACACACACACACACACACACGTGCGTGCGTGCTTTTGAAACATAAATGGCACTTTCTCCACACATCCAGTTGTATGAAAGCAACTGTTTAGTCAACTATAACTTCTCTGATTTGCTGAAAATATATCTCTACAAACGTGCTACCAGCTATTGGATTCAATCTGTGAGACCAACTAAAACTACTCAAATTCATCAAAAAATGTTTTATGCAAACAGCCTTACTGTAAAAACAATTTATGTATAATAATTTATTTTAAATTGTGTTTTGTTGGGGGACACAGGGTGCTTCTTTTTTGTTTGTTTTTGTTTTCAAGAAACTGAATCCAAAAACTGTCATTAGGTCATTAATTTGTCATAGTTCGGACAGATGGTGATGTGTAATTCATATTTTCAGAGTTTAAAAACAGCAGACTCTCAAAAATATCTCGAATTTCGTTTCCTAGTTCTCAGTTATACTCAAACAATATCTATTACTTCTCTCAAATATTTTGCAAACATAATTTCTTTTGTATTTCAAAATATTATATTAGAGTCAGTATTTTTAAAGCTTTTGTAATTTTAAAGCAGTACCTAAAATGATCATGTACACTTTCCTATTTTAAATACCTAAAAATATTCAGTCCAATTTCTAATGATCTAAGTAATTGTTTCTAATACAAACAAACTGACCTATTTTAATTAGTAATTAAACATATATCTTCAAGCCTAAAAGGTATAGATAAAAATGGTTCTTTTCTCAGTCAAAAAGGTAACATATTGAAAATAAGGCAATCTATGTCTGACTATCCACATGTTAAAGATATTTACATTTCTGATTAAAAGACTTATAAGAAATAGATTTCCATATGTAACTATTACTTGCTAATGTGTGTTTTAAACAACAAAAACAAAGCATGAAAGGTCTTCAGAACACATGACTGCAGCAGAAAATGTTTTACGTAGTTGTAGAAGTAGCAATACCTCTTTAGAACTAAACCAAAAATTCTTAAAGTTAATTCAAGGGAAATTGAGCAATGCAGGACCCCAGCACTTCAAAATAGGACCAAGCCCTGCATACTGATGTCTTAGTAAAAAGCATGTAAAGTTGATATAGTCAGGGGTAGGAAGAGTTACAGCTACCATCATAATATGAGAGAGCAAGACAAAAATTTCAAAGATGCAGAAGCCCGGAATGTTAATTTATTAGAACGTGACTTTACACTGATTAATTATGTGCTCCTCAAAATATCTGCAGTGCATGAGAAAAGTTAATTGAAGCATTTCATTTACATGCTACTAAAAGTAGTTTAAAAAACTGATAACAAGAACTGGTTTTAAAATTATAAGCATACGGACTTTTACAAACTCTAAATTTGCTATATAAAGTTATTAGTAAGGATATGATGATAATAACTATAAAATATTCACAGAAACATTTACATTCACTTGAATTCTATTGAATATGATTGTATAGAATCGGAAAACTTAAGAGCTGTTCAGAATCTTAGAGATCATTTTTGGGGCTGATCATTTTGGGAGTAAAATAAATGCTTAAGATAAATGTGTACCCAAACAGAGAAAATAACAAGTAAATTGGGATATCAAGAATTATTTCAACATCAAAGAAATCAAGTTTCCAAATTTCCTAAAATGGCCAGAAGCGCATCATTTAAATACAGATGTGCAGCATGCTAATCATAAATAGTTCCTTAAGTCAATAAATAATGACTGGGTTTCTACAAGGCACCAGTATGACACTGTATACTGGCGATGAAGTGAGAAATGAGGCATGAACATTGTCCTTAAAGGCACACATCTGTGAAATTTCCAATGAACTTCTTTGTAATCCATCTGTGGCCAAAAATGAAGCTGTATGCTTTGAAAAATATTCTTAAGTCCACACTCAGTCATGAAAATAGCCTTCCTGTTTGCTAAACTAAAATACTATGATTTTCTATAAAATCTCTTTGCTGTAGTCAGACTACTTCAATGATTTTATGAAACTGGTGAGACGTTTGCTCCGGTTGACCTATAAACTAACTCTTCGGAACCCCCAGCCAACTTAAGGTGTCTTTCTCAGGTGGCAGTGCTATTTTCCACCTTCATCTATAATAGATATTAATACCTCTTAAACCACATCACCCATCAGCATTTCTGTGAATGGAAGTCTGACGTTATGGCAATAGTTGGGATATTCTTTAGAGGTGTTACAAGATTGTTTTCATAAAGTTAATGTACGAAATCAACATTTAATAAGCATAAAATTACATTAGAGAAAATGAATGGATCCCAGGCCTGCAAGAATTTGGTTGTAACCTGATTATATACAGTAATATAAGTTAAAGACTGAAACTAAAGTATTTAGCCAAGGAAGCTGAGAAAAAAGAAAAAAAAAGGGGAAATAAGTATTTTGTCTGAGCTTCTCTAGGGGAACTAAATCCGTGTCCATCCAGGGAAGAAGGAATGGGACAAAGGACTTGATCCAAAGGGTAAGGTACATCTAATGTAATGCTGAACGTATTAGGCTCTTTTAGTTTGAAGCCATTAAGTACTCAAATTATATAACTAACTTCCTTTGTACTGATTTCTTGATATCAAATGCCCTTCACTGATTACCCATATAGATGGATTCGCAATAATAAACTGATGTGGTCAAGCCAACTGGAGTGATTGGCCAGGGTTAAGTGGTGGGGGTGTTTTGTTGTTTATTTGTAGTCAAAATATAGACATCAATTGGCACTCTGATTTTAAAGATCAATTTTATAGAATTGTTTAATGCAAGCCAACCTTGAGATATGGGTCTACTCTAAATTTGCTGCCAGGACTGAGCACCAAATCTTGGATTACAAAAAAGTTCTTAAGGAAATGTTATCCTGTGGGAACCTACCTAAAAGGTGGTTGTATTTTTGTTTGTTTCATTGTGTATTTTCAAATTTATTTACTTTTTAAGAACTCCTGATGGTGAGAGGCAAGAAGGAACTCATTCATTTATAATGGATATGAATCATGATGAGCACATCACACTTATTTGCTTCTAAATGCAAAAGGGTTACCTCAAATACATATCTCCAAAGAAATATTTAAAAACATCTCAAATAAAAAATGAATTCATATGAACCCTGAAAAATAATATCCTTCTCTACCAAACACACTTATGTATTTCTTGTGCCCCAGCATCAGCAGTGCATCACACAAAGTAAATGCTTAATAAATGTTGGCTGGATCAATGTTTGAAAGATGAAAAATACCTCTCTAGAGATTTCTACATCTCCACATAGAGGAAATCTCAGATGAAGTATTTCCATCATTAACATTCATTTGAAATCCCATGGTGTCGGAGGTAATCAAAGCTTACATTTTTAAGATGAAGTTCCATAATAAGTATTTTTGAGGCAAATAAATACGCTAGTTACAATGGTTTTTATTTTATATTACACTTTTCCCCTCTAGTTAATTTTACCCCTGGGATGGGGACATTATAAGTTTTCTTTTAATTAAGTAATATAGCAAACCATTTTCAAATATATATCATCATGTATGTATATTTATCTTAAAGCTTTCAAAAAAAATCTCTGAATAAAATTATTAAATTCCTTGACAATTAATGTGGCAGATCTGGTCAGTATTTAGTTAAAAAAAATCATTCCTTACATATTTGAAATTATATATTTATTTATAAAGAATAAGGCACAGAATAAAGATAAATCATTATAGTAGAGGATTGAAGTATATACCATACATTAGCCTTATGATTTTTTAAAATGTATAACCATAAAAGGTACGATATTTAATATATCATAAAATTTTAAGGAGAAGGGCTAACATATCTTGTTTAAAAATTAGTAAGTCAATCACATCAACTAATCCAACTTCTGAGACCAGCATAAAAGGACTCCATTAAGCGACGAGAGTTCATTAAAACCTGTGCTCATACATTTCAATACAGAATTTTGATTTAATGGGGCAGGGAGGGAAGGAAGGTCACTGATCAAATGCTAAGAATTACTCAGGATAGGGTTTTTAAGAAATACTAAACTATTGTTAAAGTAACACAGGAGGGAAAGAAAGCAAGCCACAAGATGCATATTAGATTTCTCTAATTAGGAAAATTCACACTTGAGTCTAATCTATCCACCTGCCTGATTGCTATCCTCTCCCAAATTCTACAGATACTTCAAACGCTCTGTATCCAGAATTAAACTCAACTAAGTGTTTTCCTGGAAACCTCTCCAATATTTCCTCTCTCCCCTGATGGGACCTATCACTATCTCTCTAATAACTGAGGGCTCATGAACTTCCTCCTCTCCTTTATCCTACTATCCAAGCCCACTGTAAGCTATGATGTACTTCCCAAATCCTTCTCTTTCTTATTAACCCCCTTACCCTCAGCTCTCATGACTTCCCACTCAATCCCTACCATAGCCTCTTAAAGAAGCCCTGCCCTCTAGACCGGCCCCCATACCAATCCCCCCCCCCCCCCTGCCCAATTGCAGCCAGTGTGGTCCGTGTCAATCAAAAAGGCAAGTCATCTGCTTTGGCTTTCTTGAAGATGAAATCCAAGTTTCCTCTATGACAAGATGGGTATTATCTGCCCTGATTCATTCTCCAGAGTTATCTCTGGCTTCTGATTCCCCCTACTCCAACTTGACAAATCCGGTCATACCAACCCGCTTGGATTTCCCAGAACATGTATGTCTTTTATGTCTCAGCTACCATTGCGAGCGAGTTCACTGAAAAGCCTTCCACTTCCCTCCTAAGTCCTATTCATTTTAGGACTCAAGCTGCCTCTCCTTCTAGGAAGTCTTCAGAACTGGTACCCACCCACCCTCCCATCCCCTGCTCCATCCCCCATAATAAACGCAACACTGGCTTACCAAGGTGTAACGCCCTGTTTAGATGACTATCTCCCAAACTAGAGTGTGGGCTCCTGGAGGACAAGGACGGTGTCCTGTTCACCTCTGGATTCACTTACAGCGCCTGGCACCTAAGAGGCAGCCTCTCAGCACTGGCCGAATCGCTCCACTAGAACCACGCCGCGCCATGTCGGATGCACAGGAGTGATCTTCCTATGCCAAGCTTACTTCACATTGAAAGCACCCAAACCATCACTCCCAAAAGGCACAATGAGCAACCATCGGGCCTGCCCCTTGGTTAGTAGCATCAAACTGAGGATGTATGGAACTAGCAGAGGCATCGATAAAGTGAAATTTTAGATGCAAACTTTCTAAGGAAGAAATTGATTCTAGATATGGATAGGTGACTCGATGGAGAGGACTTTTTCTTTTTCCAGTGTTAAGTGCTGGCATCTTTGGAGCACTGATAGTAACTAATGCTATTTCTTTACATATCGTCAAAAACTAAGAAACACTGAAACCAAGAAAAACAGTCGCTAATATAAAGACAAATTCTACTTCTTTCTTAACCAAAGTGTTCAGAGATGTGTTCAGTAAAATAAGGGTGTTTTTTTTTTTTCCTTTCGATTTTTACCCTAAATTATTAGCAGTGCCTGCCTCTGTTCCACAGACCTCTGTAGTAAAAAGGAAAGAACAAAAGAGCTGAATTTCAAACAGATCTGGATTTGACAACACTCTTTCCTTATGAGTCATGGGACAACGAAAAAGGAACGCGGCTGCTCTGATAGCAGCGGTGATTACTTACTGGATAAGCCAGAAGCTGTGCTAAGCATCTTGAATACACTGACTCATTCCAACCTCACAAAAGCCCACGGAGATAGGGACTGCTTATCCCCATTCTACAGATGGGAAAGTGGAGCTCCGAGGTGTGAAGTAACATGTGTAAGGTCACACAGCGAGCTCGTGGGCAAACTAAGGATTCTAGCGCAGGTCCATGTAATTTCAAAGCCCACACTTTTAGGCACTGACAATCTGCTGCTACTGAGCCTCCGTTTTCTGTATTATAAAACAGAGGAACTATTAATGTCACAGAGACGCTGTGGAAACTGAGTGAAATGGTATGGATGCAAACAGCGTGATGCTAGGAGCATCCTATGTACGCTCAGAAATGATGGCCCCTTCCCTTCTCTCATCCCACTAGTGATTAAACATTTGTCATAAGGGAAGTAGTTCCTAAATATTCCTTCCCTATTTCAAAGCAGAAATCTTCTCAGTATTGATTAATTCACAAAAGGGAGAGACTCCCAGATCCATAAGTATATTTGATATAAACGGATATAAAGGAAAAAAAGGAAAGCAAAACAACATATTTTATACTCATGTTAGGACTGTGACGCTGCTATTGATCTTTCAGAATAAGATCAACATATATCAATATTCAAAGTTAGGGAAGAATGGCATTAGACCCTGAGATCCCAAGACATGAGGGCTTGAAGGAAGTCTCCCAATAGATCCTAATTAATCTGGTTCCATTTAAAATAAAAAAATGTTCTTCCAGGAGGGAAGACTGATTTGGAAAAATATAGAGGCAATATGGATGGATAATGCTTCTATAATAAATCATCTTGTTTCTCAGAGACAGATCTTTATCCTTACCCTGAAACAGCCTAAAAATGGGGTGAAGGGAGAAATTAGGTACCAAGAAAAAAGTACAGCATTTTTGCTGTTAATTCCCTGCATATACTTCCTTTGGTTCCTTTTCCTTTTATTTTTATTTTTATTTTTTTGTAAATAGCCATAACACTTAGCTTTCATAAGGTACAAATAAATAAAATCAAACTTAAAAAATTTCCTAACAAGTAAAAACCAAAATATGTTTTTAACACAAACCTCAGTATTACACAATTCAAAAAACAGTGAGTTTTTCCATCAGTTCCACCTGATGTTGCATTAGGGTGTATCCTCTGGAAATCCAACCGAGAGTGACTGCCAAACTTAGCTACAGAAGATAACTTGGAAAGCTGATGAGCCCCCCAAATAAGTTACTTTTCAAAAGAGCACTAGAGCAAAATTATCTGATGTTACTCCACCCTTGTAATAACCCTCTTCTCCTTCTGTAATAGTGCTTTTGTCACTAAAACCTGGGTCAGTATTGGACCTGGTGGGCATCCTGCGATAATGACATTACAGAGAAAGAGCAGTTAAGTAATCCAACTAACTTACAAGGTAATATCACAATCCTATGTCCCAATCCTGATAACTGCTTCCTTTTGCCAAGAGACCTAAAAGGCCGACTGATTTCTTTCAGCTTCCATCTCCACATATGAAAAGTGGAAATCATAACACACCTCTGCTGCTAAAAATGGAAACTAAGGGAAAAAAATAAATAATTGCGAAGCACTCTGAAAAGGATAGACTGGATTCCGTAACCTGATTATTGGTCAGAGTAAAACTAGAATTACTAGAATGACTACTTCTTCCAATTCCATACATTCCATCTGGCCATCAAACCGATAAATAATATCGACTGCGAACTTGATCCATGTAAAGATTTTAAAGCCATAGAAACCAAGTTTGTGTCAGGCTGCATTTTCCTATTGTTTCATTAAATCCAAATGAAATTTACTCCCTGGCATTACAGTAGTAGATGATAAGAAAAATATAACTCATTACAGTTTCTTGAGCCTTAAAACTTTTTTTTTTCAATATAGTCAGCAGCAGGTATAGACCAGTTGAAAACCAATACTGAAGCGACTTTGCAAAGAATTGCAAGTGCGCTAACCCAGAAACAGAAGGCATCACAAAGCAAGACTCATCTGAGAGGCCGAAATACAATATGGATTATTTTTATATTGTTCTGTCTGAGTTGTCTGTCTCAGATTCTTAACTTCCAGAAGCTATTTTTAAAATAACTTAACACTGTGTATTTCCAGTAGCCATCAAGGCAGATACTGTCAGCCCTGACACCGAAGGTTGTCAGCAGACTCCACATGTACACTAATGATCTCGGGCAACAATGCTCATCTTCCTATCAAAGAGATCCTGATTCCCGAAGAAAAAGCCTAAAGTTCTCTATGAAAATCCATTCTACAACACAGGACGCAGTCATTATAAAATGTTAAGATCAACCGATACTTCTGACTTCTATTTAAGATGATCTTATATTCGCTGAATTTTAAAACCCAAAGCTGTCAGGCACGGTAACATTTTTAGTTCTCTCCCCAAGTCGCGGATGCTTCCTTCTAGCCCTGTCAAATAATGATAGCTGCTGTCATTATTTATTATACAATAGCTGGCAGCGAGTTGTACATATACTCTTCATCTCAAATAGCAAACACAAATGATTACGCCCTTAGAGTCAAACTGACCACTTTCCGAAAGCCAAAATAAGGTGGCTATCCCATCTTATCAACACTTTACTGCCAGAATAGGAGTTGTTTTATTAAAATCAAAGGGTTTAATCCTTGTATTTTTTTCTAAACTGTTTTAAAATAACTTTTCCTCTTACACATATCCTCCTATCCTCTCCTGTTCGCTACTGGAGGCTGTCTCTCTGAAAGGTGACCACGTTTACTTCTGGCTTTCATACTTTCAATAAAAATTACAATTCAGTTTTAGGAAGCAGCAGCCCTTCAGGAAGTATATATATGAAGATATTAAAAAAATGCAGAAAATAAATAAGTTCTTTTTCACTTAATGAAGGCAAGAATGTGTGTAAAGGCATTTACGAAAACCAGAGATCTCAGACACAAGAGATTTGACAGGTCACACACACACACACACACACACACACACACACATGCACGCACGCACATTATTTCAAGTCACAGAAAAATATGAGTGAAAGATTCGAAGTCTCTTGTTCAAATTAGACAAGAATCTCTCTCTGCCACTTTTTGCTCTGGCGATCTCAAATGCTGATATTCTCCTAGATCTAACAGAAAGGAAAAAATGGGTATCTTCTCCATCTAACACCTAAGTGGGTAACCTAGATACTGTAAATAGAGGCTACATAAAGGATGCAAGACAGCTCTGAAGTGAGAGCCAACATATTTAACCTGCAAGGCTTTGGAAAAGGACTTGAAAACACGTGCAGCTTAGCCAAAAACCATACTAACGTGAAATCGCCACGGGCTAGTAGGTTAAAAACAACAACAACAACAAAAAAAAACCTCTTTCACAAACATAATTTAACTGTTAATGGGTGTAAAAAGCCCCAAACGTCAAAAGCACAACTCTTATTTGTTCAAACTGATCATGCCTGCACTCTGCACTATTTATTTAAAATAAATGGGGGAACTACCCGTTTGAAGCCAGTACTTGCTAAACCAGAATCAAATTCACAAATAAAGGAGGCAATTAACCAATTAAGAAAAACATTTTCCTGTTGATGTTATAGTGGTAGCTGGGGGATATCAGTAAAGTCTATGATTAACATTAATATTTATCCCCTTTCTATTCAATGCTTCTAAGGACAACTGTTAAATAGCTGGCCAACAGAAATTGCAAATTCATCTGTTTTTAACCTTCAGGAAATCATACAAAGATTATCTGAGAAGTAAAAATCTATTCTACCAAAGAACTAGTCAGATTGTAAAAATGTTATAATGTAAAAACTGGAGTGCCTACATTAAATTAATAGTGTAACTTTTAGCAAATCAATAGCCAACTAGCAAAAAAAAAATAAATAAATTAATGCTACAAGATCCATTATAAGACATTAGCACTATAATTTAATATACATTCACTCACTACCTATTAATTTTTCTTTCTACATGATAAAGGAATTTCAATGACTGCTCCTAGAATGAAATCTTCCCATTAATAAAAAGAAAGAAAACTATTAAATAAGTAAGTTCACATAGTTTAATAAAAAAAACTCAAGTCAATAGCTAGAATCACTTAAAGTTAATGAGTTGCAAAATGTATTCAATAGTACTCTATATACTTTTGCTTATAATTTAGTAGTCTTTACTACTTACAAAGCTAATAGGTTTACAGTAACCTAAAGTTTTAAAAACTGAAAGAGGCAATTGGAAAGGAAATTTCATTCTGTTCAGATCATGAGAATTAACTTAGTGGCATGCTCATAATTCAGTAGATGATTCAGTTTTCTTTAGTTATTAAACCTTCACTTTTTTAAAAAAGGAAAGAAAATGCCTTTCCTTTGCATATCAACCACATAGAAAATGTCTAATTAAATAAAGTTAAATATAAGTCAGACATCATTTCTAATGAGAATATAACATATACCGACACTATAAGGGAAACACAAGATTTCAAATAATGTTTGAGTAGGAATAATAGAGCATTTGCACTTGATAATTAAACAGATAAAACATTATAAGAGAAAACAAACCATATTCTTAAAGTGTTTTGCCTCTGTCCCTGATAGCATAGAAGTTGCTCTTCCATTACCCAAAAGTGTTTACTACATCAATGAATGACTCTTCATCAAAAACAGCTGCCAAAACTGTCTATGCCTATAAGTTCCAAACATCCTTCCAAGTTTTCTCAGTCCTTCCCTGGACAATCCCAAACAAAAAGCTCTCACTTCGTTAGAGAAATGGATGTAAATGAGTTCTACAAATTTTCAATTACCCTTTACTTCCAGCACTCTGGAGGAGAACTTCCACGTTTAAAAATAAAATAAAATAAAATAAAAAAGCAACACTGCAATTCTACCACTGATGGATCAGCTTTGTACCAAAGCAATATAAAATTATTTCTTTTTTTTTTTTTTTTACTGTGAAGAGTCATTTGGAAGGGACCTGTTTCCATCTTTTTTTAAAAAAAAATCCAACAACAACAACAACAAATCTAGTCATAAACCTGACAAGTCAAAACAATAACCAGAAAAGCCTAACATTTCTTACCTGGCACAGGTAAGCACCAGCTCCCAAATGCCACCTTGGGGTAGTTCAGACTAGTAAGCAGACTCATGTTTTATGACACCAGAATGAACAGGAATAAATCTCTGTTGCTCTTTCTTTAGCAAAATCTATAACGGCAGCTACACCACAATGTGAAAGGACCCCGCAGACCTAACAAGTTCAAGGCAGTTGCTGGAGAAATAGGGGGGGAAAACATAAAAAGAAGACTTACTGCTTGTCATGTGACCCGGGGAGGCATGCTGTCCATTGGGTGTGCTTGAGGTGAGGTCAATTGCCATATCGGAGTGCTCCCTTTCAGGTGAAAGCTCATTGTCACCTGCTTTCACAAAATAAAGTCTTTTGGTCTCTGTTCGTTGTCACGTAAAATCTAATTACCAACTTTGGCTCATGCGGTGGCACGCAGAGCCTTGAAATTGTAATGTACTATGTTTTTTTTCCTCAAAAGAAACTGTGAGGCAATATAGAAATATATAGTCGATGAATGAAAGGACAAAAAGCAACAATCAGCCCACACACACACAAAAAAAAAAAGAAAAAAAAAAGACAACATTTCACTATCACAATAATCGTAACTGTGATATAAGAGGAATTGGGACAAATTGATTTCTAAAGTATTCTTTAGTTTAAAAAACTACATTTCTTTTAAAACCTAGTCTAATCCTTGAACATACAGTATTTACAGTGAGCATTCTCTAACATGCTGGCTCTTAGAGAGTTGGACGTTTGCAAGGAGAGTTGGCTAAAAACATGCCAACTTGCTTGTCTGTAGCCAAACAAGTTGAGAATCGAGAAGCTAATTCTCTCTCAGAACATGAGTTCCAATAACGTCAGCTACACACAGCAATACATATTGAGTCCATTGCCCTGTTAGCAGACATACATGTAACCTGACCTATGGCAAACTTAGGTAATCAACCAGGAAAAGTGTGGCTCTGCTAAGCTCTACTGATTTACATGTTATCTTTAATAGAGTGAAGTATATTTCTATTTCACTGCAGGCTGTTCTCTGATCAAACTCCCTGGAAGGGTGAAGTTGTGAACAGAGAGAAAAGAAGAGCAGAGGATCCGCGAATAGAGGCTTTCACAAGGGAGAAGTTCAAGCGCAGGTAATACAGAAGCAGCCTCACTTTCTTCGCAATCAAGGGGATTAATGGAAAAAAGAATACTTACACGTTATATAGCCATCGATAGCCTCCGTTTCCATAGTCAAAGTGCAGTGCTGAAACACAGAAGATCAGACCCTTAACACAACGATGCCTTTCAGTTTTCTGCCATTAAAAAAAAAAAAAATGCCTAACTTATTCGAGGCTCCAAGCAGCTAGCCCATGTTGCTGCCGCTGCTGCTGCAACCTGTGCCCAGGGAACATGCTACCGTGGACTGTATGTGCTCATTTGCAAGTCACTGAACTCTTTCTGCAAATGATCTGATTCCTGCTGGAGATAGGAGAGGAGAGATAAAGCGTGCTGCGAGATGGGCTGTTGCAGCAAGAAAGGAATGGCTCTCTTCACCAGAATTCACTGCGTCCGAAATAAACCAACAACAACAACAACAAACAACAACAACACAGCTGAACCAGGGGGCCATCTCCGGCCTTAAATGGGGACTCGAGTCTTTTACCAGCCACCACTTCCCACAATCACACTGCAGTTTGAGGACTTCCCTTGTATACAGATAGCCCTATTCACAATTGTTGCAAGTTGGTTCATCATGTTCTGAGAGGGGCGGGGGGTTTGGGGAGGAGGGGGGGAGAGAGGACAAACATACATAGGAACACAAAACACAACAAAAACTCGGTGCCCCAAGTGTGTGTGTCTCTAAGATCTCTGCAGCCGTGACCCGACTCCTGAACTCGTATTGGCGTTTTCGCCTGCCCCGAGAGAGAGAGAGTCAGTCCGGGGTGAGCACCTGTTCCCTGTCACCTTCCCTTCCTGCCAGACCACACGGTGGTTGGAGGCGAATGCCAAGCTGGCTTCATACAGTCTGATTTTTGAAAATTTCATAAAGCTTCTCGCTGTTGGGAAAGGGGATCACTTTCTAAAAAAAAAAAAAGTTGGGGGAATTATTCTCCTTGCACCCGTGACGCAAAAACGAGAACCTCATTCTCAGAAACAAAAAGTTTTAAGTTGTAGGAGATGACACTCCCCCTGGCTTTGATTTCACCTAAGGAGGAGATCGATAAGCCGACTGTATTCTTTGAAAGAAAAAAAAAGTTTAAAGAATTGACATGTCCCGAGGAGATTTTTTTTTTTTTTTACTTATTTTTTTTTTTCCCCCTCTCCCCTTGGCCCTGGTCCTTTTTTGCCTTTAGTTTCAAAACTCTCACTGCACCAGCAGCTAAATTATTCACAATGAGCCATTTCTGTATTGATCGCCAAGTATATTTAGCCCTGGCTCCTGGAATTTCTCCATTACTTACTGGAAAACAGGCAGCTTCACTTGTCTCCAAAACCACTTCCCTTCTCCCTCCCCTCCCCTCCTTCACCACCACCACCCTTCCTACCCACACACACACTCCCCCCACACACACACCCCACTCAAAAAAAAAACAACTTTTCTTTCTTTATGGAATAATCAGATCAAATTCCCGACTCAGCCACTACATAGCCCTTACATTTCAACCTGCTGTACTGTTATCAAATTCTTTCAAATTACGATTACATAAGGCATTAAAGAGAGGCATCCGTGAAGTTTACAAGGGCGCAGTTTTGCTTCGGCTATTCTGCAAATGAGTTTCTCTCTTTAAAAAAAAAATGTACACACTTAAACACACACACACACACACACACACACACACACACACACACACATTTAAAAAAGAGAGAGAGAGAGAGAAAGAAACGTCAGGGAGAAAGAAGCGAAAGAAGCCTGCCCCATCAATGAAATGGTTATTAACCCTCAGAGAAGGAGAGCCAGAGAGAAGGAGAAGGAAGAGGAGAAAGAGAAACGAAACGTACATACAAAAGGAATGGTCCCTGGGTTAAAAAAGATTCATCACCATTTCCAGCTCTGTCTGTCTGTCTGTCTGTCGGGAGGTCTCGGCTTCTTCCAACCCCTCCAGGAGGAGGTGACAGTGTCGGGCTGAAGAGACTCGCAGGGAGAAAGGAAGAAGTTTTTTTTCTTTTGGGTGCCCCCCCCCACCCCACCACACACACCACCCCACTTCTCTCTTTCCCTCCAAGCCAAGCCCCCTGCAGAGTTCAAGGCGAGGAGGAAGGAAAAGCACTTCACAGGTGGGTCATTCCGAGCCCCGATCCAGCCAGCAGATCGGCTGATAAACAAAACCCAGAAATGAGAGAGAAGGAACGCC
>PVJN01011337.1:0-54420 GCA_004026805.1 Lasiurus borealis
ATCCACAGCTTCAAATATTTCCACATTTTTTTCATATAAAGTGAATTCATTAAATGAAAATAACTGGGCACATAGAGGGTAAGTGAAGCATGAACAATGAGAAGAACAAGGTTAAAATCAGAGAAGAGAAGCAGATCCACTGGGCCTCCAGATAATGCAAATATCATATAAATTTTAAATACAGTGCTACCTCGAGATATGAGTGCCCTGACATACGAGATTTTTGAGATACGAGCCATCGAGTGAGCGATTTTTGCTTTGAAATACGAGCAACAGTTGAGATACGAGTAATAGCGCAGATCGGCCGGCTGCACATGACCCACCAGTTTACCGTGACTCGAGCGTCTCATAGTTTCCCTCGCCTTAAGGTTACGGAACAAATTAAACTCGTTCCTTAAACCTTAATTTTCTTTAGAGACATTACATTTTTAGCAAAGAATTAAAAGCTGAAAAAATAATGCATTAGCACTGATATTTTTGTTAATTTATCTCATCATCCCTTGTCACAGGTAAAAGAATTCACTAATCAAAATTTTCTTAGGACAGTAAAAAGCAGCTTTTTTGGCCTACAGTTAGAATTTAAGATAGAGGGATGCTGACTGTGGTCATTGAACCAAATCTAGCCCACAAGATAGAGTGTTTTTTACATTTTAAAGAGTTAAAAAATAAAAAGAAACATATTTAATATATGACATGTTGACATAATGTGCAATTTAATTTCAGTGATTGCACATAAAGTTTTATTGGAACACAAACAATAATGGAAGGTTAGAATTGAGAATTATAACAACTGATATTAAGAAATTAATGTGTGATTTTACTAGAGTATTAAAGGTAGAGTTATAATTAGAAACTATAAAATGTGGATCAAAAGAAAATATACATTATGAAGTCAGAGAGAAAAAAACATGGATGGAAAATACATAAGAGGGTAAGAGAAATGGAAGATAAAGTAAAAAGCTTATAGATACACTAGTAAATATAGTCCAAAAAGGAGAAGGAGAATAAGGAAGCCAAATATATCTTTAAATATATGAGATGAAAATTCTTAAAAATTTATGAAAGCCATCAAGTTATAGGTGCAATAATCCATATGAACCTTAACAAGAGTAAATAAAAGGTAAAGAACATCTAGGCACATAACCATGAAACTATATAAACCAATGACCAAAATATCTTAAAAGCTTTATGAGAGAAAAAATAATTTAAAATAAATGATGGAAGAAGAATATAATAAAACTAGAGGTCCAGTCCACAAAATTTATGCACGGGAGATGATGTCCCTCAGCTCAGCCTGCACCCTCTTCAATCTGGGTCCCCTCTAGGAATGTCCGACTGCCCATTTAGGATTGAGCCTAAGTGGGTAGTTGGACATCCCTATCACAATCCAAGACAGCTGGCTCCCAACTACTCACCTGCCTGCCTTCCTGATTGCCCCTAGCCACTTCTGCCTGCCAGCCTGATCACCCCTTAACCACTCCTCTGCCAGCCTGATTGATGCCTAACTGCCCTCTGCTGCAGGCGTGATCACCCACAACTGCCCTCCCTTCCAGACCTGGTCCCTCCCAACTGCACTCTCCTGCTGGCCATCTTGTGGTGACCATCTTCTGTGCACATGGGGGCAGCCAACTTGTGTGTTGGAGTGATACTCAATTTGCATATCACTCTTTTATTAGATAAGCCTGGTGCACAGGTGAGGGCCAGCTGGTTTGCCCTGAAGGGTGTCCTGGACCAGGGTTGGGATACCCTTGAGGCACGGGGTGGCCTGGGAGAGAGGATCCTGTGGTGGTTTGCAGGCCAGCCACATTTCCTGGTGACCCAATTGGAGGCCCTAGTATCTAGGATGTATTTATCTTCTATAATTGAAATTTTAGCCTTGAATGGAGGCCAGAGCTGTGGGAGCTGGGCTGCATATATCACCAGGGGAAACTAAAGCCTCCTGCTCTCTCCATGGCTGCAGCCATCTTGATTGGGTTAATTTGCATACTTGCTCCTGATTGGCTGGTGGGCATGTCTTGTGGGTGCAGCAGAGGTATGGCCAATTTGCATATTACTCTTTTATTAGATAGGTTGATGTTGTTAAAGTGCTTAAACAACTGAATTGCATGTATTAAATTCTACATTAAGCAAAGACGGCTTTTAAGAATGAGTTTTAAATAAAGATTTTTTTAAAACAAAATTGATATTTTAATCATCAGTAGACTCATATTAAGGAAATATAAAAGGTCCTTTAGAAAGTAGGAAGATGTTGCCAGATGGCAGGTTATCAATTAGGAAAGGAATAAAAAGAATACATATGTAAAAGAATATAAATGAGTATTGATTACATGTTTCAATAATTATAATTTATAGCTGCACAATTAAAGGGGAGGGGCTGGAATGAAATTGACTTATTCCAAAAAACTTAAGGAAGAATAAAAGAATATCAAATGTGAAGAAAAAATAGAAGGCCAAAAATGAAATAGTAGATTTTAAATCAAATACATCAGTAATTGCATTAAATTTAAATAAACTGCATTCTCCAATTAAGAGACAAAACAATTGTGAGTTATATATTAAACATGATCGTGTATTATTTAAAATATGTGCACAAATTTAAAAAAACAAAGTTTTAATCTAAAGTTAAGAATAAAATATATCAAGGGATTAGTAACCAAAAGAAAATAAGATAACTACATTAAGATCAGAGAAAGTATATTTTAAGTATAGGGATAAATATTTTCTAGAGAGAAATAGTGATACTCAATAATAATGAAACTTTCAGTACACTATGAATATATAGAGATTCTAAAACAGTATGCCCTTCACAACATACCCTTGAATTAAAAATAATAAAATGATATGATCAACTCAATCAAATGCAACAAAGGCATTTGATAAAATTTACTATTTAATTATGATAAAATAACTTTTTAACAAATGCTAATAAAAGGAACTTCCTTAATCTTTAAAAACTATGAACAAAAATTTATAGCAATCATCTTACATAATTGCAAATGTTGCAAATTTTCTCCTTAAGAAAAGAGGGAGACATTGTTGTATATCATCACTTATACACGCTACGTAAATTTTTTGTGGTGTGCAAAGCCAATGCCAAATCAAGAAATAGCAATAAGATGTATAGTATATTTATTATAATGAAAGAAATTATACTTGTATTACCACAGACAATATACATTGAATAAATTAATCAATGAAGTTAGCATGATAGGAGAATATGAGGAAAATGTTTCAAAATCAGTTGCATACCTACATTTGACTATAAAAAAATAGAACATTGAAATTTAAACTATGCCACTTATAACAGACATTTCTTCAAGTATATGTAAAGAATACCTTGCAATAAGTTAAAGATGTAATATAATATATTGGAAGACTCAATACAGAAATCTATAAAATATAAAAATGTATGTAGGTATAAATAAGTGGTGTATATAGTATGTTCACTGATTTAAAAATCTCAATTTTTAAAAATCTCCTTAAATTTCCCTATGCACTCTTGACTCCCACAGCAAAATTCTACTTATATATTTTGTGAAAACTTATATACTTCTTTTAAAAACTTAATGTTTATGTTAAGGATGAAAATTGAACAAATCTCCCTTGAAAAAGAATAACAAGATAGGAGGATGTAATTTACTATATGTCTAATAGATGGCTGGTAAAAGAAATTTAGAAAATGTATAACTATAAAATAAGAGTAATTAAGACAGCATCTTATTGATTTAAGAATAGACAAATATAGCTATGTAACAGAATTGACAGTCCAGAAAAAAAACCTACACATACATCGGAGATTTATTATATTACAAAGTTGGCATGGAAGACAAGAGGGAAAACAAAATATATTTTGATAAATGGGCTGACTCAATTGTATATTAACTTGGAACAAAATGAAAATGAAACCCTAACTCACATCACACACACACACACACACAAGCACACACATGACATTAAGTGGATTTTAAATCCCAATGTGAAAGAAAAAGTAATAAATCTCATAATATTAGCATGGGACAATCATAAATTAATTAAACTTTATTCTGGGAAGATTATATGCTCAATTTCTTCCTTTCAGGGCAAAGAGAGGAGTTCTGCCTTCACCCCATTCATCTCAGTTACTTGCCTTCCACTGTCTCATCACCTTACTTCAGTTACCACTCTCCCTTTGAAACTCTTGTCTCATGGATATTCAGCCCTAGTCTAATTTCTGTGCACAATTATAGATTTGCACTTTCCATTTTAGTACATTAATTATAAACATTACATTGTTCTGGCCCTGACTTCTTTAAAGGGTGTGTGTGTGTGTGTGTGTGTGTGTGTGTGTGTGTGTGTGTGTGTTTTAAAATCATTCACTTAAGTCTTAAATGTCACCCCAAATGAGTAGCTGTTAGAAGTCTCAACAGCATTTCCTATAAGCTGGAACAAAATAAGAGTCATAGTTTGGGAAATCACTGCTTCATTTATTACAACTTTGCTCAGGAGCTGAAGCAATTTTTTCACACCTCTGTATTTTTATACATTTTTTACTTATTTAAAAATCAACTATATGTATTGTTTTAAAATGCAAAAAAAATAAAGATTGCAAATTTAGTTGATATTTTCTCAATAAGTCCATTGAGATAAATGAAACTACCTCTTTTTTGTGGTGTTTTGGGTTTTTTTTTGTTATACCAGTTCTCTTTTCTACTTAGAAAATGATTAAATAGAGTTAGAAAGGCAAATCTGAGGTAGTTTTTCAGTTCTATGATTCCAATGGCCTTTTCCTTATCTCATTTTATCTTCATGTGATAGCCAGAATAGAATGCATAATTTTGTTAGGTGTTATTGAAGAATAAGGAAATTCAATTAGCATTTCTCTACTTTAATAGGTAGCGCTTCTTGATATTTTCCTTTACATTCTGTGTTCTTTACAAAGTAATGACCTCAATACTAGTGTGGAAATACAGTTAAAATTAATCATATGAAATGAGCAGAAGTCACTGTTTTTCATCACTTCTCCCTCCCTCTGTATCCTTTACTCAGCCACACTTTGACCACAACTAAAATACAGTAAAATATGGAAAACTGCCCTTACTCTAAGTTTACTATTAAGCAGTCCTTCTCTCACCTTCTGGAATGATTAGTAGGTTTTCTTGATTTATATGTGGTCTCACCCTGAACTGAATTTTTTAAAATAAGTTACGTTACTGAATTTTTAGTCAAATTTGTTTGAAATAAACAAAGCTCATCATGGAATATTGGCTTATATTTTAAAATTTAGTTTTAGAGTTATCCCATGATTTCTTCATATTTGCTGGCACTCAAAATGTGAGTCAGAGCTTTCCATATGATATAAATTTAGTAGATATTGTCACCCACCCAACATTACCAATTGTCTCTATAATTAGAAAATATCGAACAGGCAATTTGCAAGGTGCATGGTGCTGATTAGGAGAGAACTGTACAGATTTCAGAGTCTGTGACATGCTCCTTACTCAGGTTGTCCTAAAATGACTAAAAATTTAAAGAAATCTTGGGTGAAATTGGCTTTTAGGAACCTAATAACTTCATCATTAATGTTGTCATCTACAAATCATATATAATAAAGAGGTAATATGCAAATTAACTCTCATGCCCTCAAAAAATGGCTGCCTATGACCAGCTGGCAGGCATGTTAGTGAGGAACAACCAAACAATTAGACAAGTAGACTGTGTGGGGTGATCAGGCTTGCTGGGTGTTATGAGGGACGACCAGGATGGCAGGGGGGACAGTGGGGGGCAACCAAACAGGCAGGCAAGTGAGCAATTAGGAGCCAGCAGTCCAGGATTGTGAGAGGGATATCTGACTGCCAGTTAAGGCCTAATTACCAGGATATTATTTAAAAGAATGGCCATCCTATCTAGTAAAAGTATAATATGCAAATTAACCATCACTCCACTACACCCAAAAGCCATGCCCACAAGCCATGTACACAAGCCAATCAGGAGTGGGCTGCAGCCATCGAACAAGCAGGAGGGAGGCTTGGGCTTTCTCGGTGATGGAGGAAGCCAAGCTTTCCACACACCCTGATAAACCTAGGCCTCAACTCAAGGCTACAAAGACCCCAACAGAAATGGTGGCAGCCACAGAGCTGGAGAAAGCAGGAGGCTAGGGTTGCCCCCAGCAATGGAGGAAGCCAAGCTTCTGCAGCCCTGGCCTGTCTTGGCCTCCACTTAAGGCTAAAAAAATTTCAATGATAGAAAATAAGTAAATCCCAACAGAAAAGGCTGCTGCCATGGAGCAAGCAGAAGGTTGGCTCCACTCCAGGCCACAAAGTTGCAATTACAGTGGCACCTTGAGATATGAGTTTAATTCGTTCCGTAACCTTGAGGCATGGGAAACTATGAGACGCTCGAGTCACGGTAAACTGGTGGGTCGTGTGTAGCAGGCCAATCTGCACAATTAGTCCTATCTCAAATGTTGCTCGGATTTCAAAGCAAAAATCGCTTGCTCAATGGCTCGTATCTCAAAAATCTTGTATGTTAGGGCACTCGTATCTCGAGGTACCACTGTATAAAAGATAAATAAATCCCAGATACAAGACCCTCCCCTTGGGTCACTGGTGGGCATGGCCAGCCTGCAAACCACCACAGACCTCTCACTCAGGCTACCCAACACCCCAGAGGAACCCCCAGCCTGACCTGGGACATCCTTCAGGCAAACCAGCTGGCCCCCACCCTTGCTCAAGGCTTCTACCCTATCTAATGAAAGAGTAATATGCAGGTTGACCATCACTCCAACACACAAGATGAATGCCCCCATATGGACACAAGATGGCCAGCAGGGGAGGGCAGTTGTGAGGGACCAGGCCTGCAAGGGAGGGCAGTTGGGAATGATCAAGCCTGAAGGGAAGGGCAGTTAGGGGTGACCAGGCCAGCAGAGGAGGGAAGACAGGGGTGACCAGGCCTGCAGGGGAGGGCATTTAGGGGGAAGCAGGCTGGCAGGGGAGCAGTTAGGCATCAATCAAGTTGTCAGGGGAGTAGTTAGGGGGTGATCAGGCTGGCAGGCAGAAGTGGTTAGGGGCAATCAGGAAGGCAGGCAGGCAAGCAGTTGGGAGCCAGCAGTCCTGGATTGTGAGAGGGATGTCCGACTGCCCTAAACAGGCAGTCGGACATCCCTCAAGGGTTCCCAGATCGGAGAGGGTACAGACTGAGCAGAGGGACACCCCTCATGCATAAATTTCATGCACCAGGCCTCTAGTTATTATTAAAACAACTCATAAAACCACACTATTAGTATGTCAAGAACATTCTGTGTGATTTTCCAAATGGCTGGAGTTAATACCCCTAAATGGGCAGTGAGATATCCCTTGAGGGGTTCCAAATTGGAGAGGGTACAGGCTGGGCTGAGGGGACCATCCCCTATACAGCAGGCCTCTAGTTATATAAACGTATCGTAATCTTCACTAAAGTTTTCTACTCCTTTAAGTTTCCATGCTAAAACAGATTTCACTGATTTTTGGATGTATTGATGAAAGGAATAAAACAGAAAAAACTGCAACATTAGAGAACCCCAAAGAGGGGAAGATAAATGATGCAGAATATTTTAATTGAATCAAGCAGTAATTTTAACTGATAAACATACAAAAGTTTAGGAGTCTCTCTATTCACAGTTATAACTCTATTTAACCTCCAAACATACTCAACATCCTTGCCTTTAACAGAAATGTGACATAGATATTAAGATGTTGGGTGATGAAACAGTTGTTAGGCAAAATTGTGCTTCTTAGTCTCAGCATAGTCAGCGATCAAGTGGTTTATTCAAATCAGATAAGTTTGCTATATGGGTCCTTGGTTGGGTTGCTCAGTTGGTTAGAGCTTCGTTCCCATACACCAGGGTTGTAGGTTTGATCCCTGGTCAGGGCACAGACAGGAATTAACCAATGAATGCATAAATAAGTGGAAAAACAAACTGATGTTTCTCTCTCTGTCTCTCCCTCCCACCATCACTCTCTTCCCTTCCTCTCCTTTCCTTTCTCTAAAACCAATCAAAAATTTTTTAAGTTTGCTATATAGAAAATCATTTTATGCAAATGAAATGAACATTAACTATCTAGTGCTTCCGATATACTAGTAAGCTCCATAAATAACCCAGAAACATATCTTGAAGATGAATAACTTAAGCAATGTGATTGTTTTTCTGAAACGTCTGTAACCTAATAAATTATGTATAAAATTAAACTATTATGAAACACACCTAAAACCATTTTTAATATTTTATACTTTCTGCTAGTGCCATTTTTGTGAGATTATTACATTCAGCATATAATTTTTGCCTGCTATTTAAGTAGATATGTAGCATTGTTCTAAGATCTATTTCAAAAGTCAAGGAATTATATGGTCCTATTTCGAAGTATTAAACAACTTTTGACACACACTTCTTGGTTTATTAAATTTTACCATATCTCTCATAGCTTTCATCTTCTTAGACTCACAAGTCCTAATATTGTTGCCTGCATATGTATATCCCACCAAACTTTCCATCATTTTAGTTTCCCTTTGCCAAATGTTTTCTAGATGGGTTCGGAGAAACCCACTCTAATGCTCCATAATAAAATGCCTGCCAAGCAAGATACTTTTCCTGTTAGGTACTATGAAATACTCTACCAGGAAATAATTATTTCTTTATTAACTATTTATTTAGTTCCTGCCCGGGTATGAGAGTGATCAGCTATTTACTATATGTAATTATGAGTACTGACTTAGCTACTGTAGGAAGTAGAAAGAGTAATTTAAGCCATAAATAAGTATAATTTTACTTAGGGTATTTATGAGAAAATTATACAGAAGGATAAATATTTGCATTAATATTTAAAATCCATGTGGCTTGGACTAATGATTTTTCTTGAGCAGGAATTATAAAACCCAAGCAATGTTTAAAAGTTATGACATAAATTGATCAACCTTGTGTAGATCTGAATTGGTTAAGCTACCTATAGTTATGTATTTTCAGTTCAAAGTATTTGAAGTATTGAATTTCTACTTCATTTATAATTAAAGGCAAATAAAATGCATATCGCATTTAGGAAACCAAATATAATATTGAGAGAAAACAAGAGTTTAGTTGAACTGTAGTCGTCTACTACTTACTTGGTTGTTCATTTGCTCCATGACCTTCAGTCAGTAAACTCATTGTGTCTCAGAGGATATTATAATCCTGACCTGCTTCACAGGGGCGTGCTGTACTTTAATTGATGTGTGTTAAGCGCCTGGAGGTACTTTAATGAAAGCCATTATTGAAATGCAATTATTAACATTTAGGATAATGAAGTTAGCTTAGATGGCTTAGTCAAATCTGGTATAAAGATGGTTTCTAAGTTCCAGAACACAAAACTTCCTTAATACAAAACTTTTCTTTAAAAAAGGCCTAAAAAAATAAAAAATGAAACCATAACTGGCTTATTTGCTGACTTTAGCAGCATCAGGACCTGCAGTTTATTGCTTTGTCTCTGATCAAGTGCATTGCAATCAATGCGAATTACTACAGAGATGCTAGGAGATAATTTTGCAAAAGTGTCAAAAATGCAAAATTTGGGAGAGCTGGATAGGCTAGAAATGACTGTATTGATTTTGTAAAGGTTGGAAAATTACTATAATACCTTCTTACTTTAAGGTAGATTGCAAATCTTGCATTTTAAGCAAGATCAACTTTAATTTTAAACTTCAGGAAGGGGTTAGTGTATTTACATGCATTACTTTTATCTGTGAGAAAGTTAGAAGATCAGGTGCTTACCTAGTAGAAACTACTTGAGAAATTCCCAGTAGGACTCATCCTTCTGCTCAAAAATTCCTACCTGTCTATACCTTTCAGCAGGCTTGTCTTTACACTCAGAGAGCAAACAGACAAGAATGGAAATAAGTTTTTTTAAAGGGAAAATTACTTTCCTTATTCTCAAGAAATTAAAGAAACAAACACAAAAAGAAGCATTTTTAGAAAATGGTGTGAATAATGGTCATTTAATCTCAGCTAATGTCACACTTACATTTACCATTTTTATTAATGCTATTTTTAATTAATATTAATTGCATTTAATAGTGCAACAATGTCTAGAATATAGGGTCAGGCAAACTAAAAATTCAGAAGGGGATTTTCTTCAATTAGATCTTAGTTTACAGTTACAGTGTGGAAAGTTTCAATGCTTTTGAAAGTGTATTGTGTAATATTCTATTAGGATTTATTTTTGTTTATACTTGCTGAAAACTTCAGAAAAAAATATGTTCAAAACTGCAACTAATATCTATGATATCATTTCTCACAATTAACAAAATCAGTTTGTGTTATCAAAACAAGTTTATTTTTAATTTTTATAATATCTATATATATATTTAACATGCAGAAGATATAGACCCCTTTGTTTTCCCCCCTCAGACTAATCTTCCTCCAAACATCATCATGCAGCATGCTAGTCAGTCATTTGGTCAACCATCGCTAACCCCACTGCTGGCCTGGTCACCCTATGCAGCCTGCTGGTTAGTTGCTTGGTCATCCCTTGCTAACTTCAAGCCAGCCTTGTCGCCCCATGCATCCCACTGTTTGGTTGTGACTGTGAGGGTGCCATGACCAATTTGCATATTACCCTTTTATTAGTATAGATATTTTAGAATTTGCCAGATACTTTACATTGCCTTCTGAAGAGCTCATGTCAGTAAAAACTATCATCAATAATACACTAGAATTTAAATATATTTTTCATATTATATTATCACTTGGCAAGGGGATTCAGAATAGTGTTAGCTCATGGAATATATATATATATATATATATATATATATATATATATATATATGTTTACCATGCATATTAGTTTGCTAGGGCTACCATTACAAAATAACAAATTAGTTGGTTTGAACAACTGAAATAGATTTTTGAGTTCTGGAGGTTTAGTTTCTCCTGAAATCTCTCTCCTTGGCTTGCAGATGGTTGCCTTCTCCCTGCATCCTCACATTTCCTATCTTATATGCTCATGCAAACCCGATGCTTCTTCTTTTTAAAAATCTTTATTGTTGAAAAGATTACATAGGTCCTCCTTTTCCCCCCATAAACCTCTTCCAGCCCGTCCCCATCCTCCTCCACACCCCATGCCTTCCCAAACCCATTTTCTGTGTCCTTGGGTATATATGCATACAATTCCATTGATTGATCTCTTCCCACCCACACTCCCCTGACTTCCCTCTAAGGTTCAACAGCCTTTTTATGTATCCAAATCTTACCATTCAGATTGGATTAAGATCTACCCAGCTAAATTAATTTAAGCTTAATTATATTTTAAAGACTTTATCTCCAAAAACAGTCACATTATAGGATGTTGGGAATAAAGGATTCAATGTAAGAATTGAGGCAACAAAATTCAGCTCATAAAATGTGTGTGTGCGTATGTGCATACATATACATATCATATATTTGTGTTCGCTCAGGTATATGTGTTTATATTCAGTTAGCATCCAGTATACTTTGAAACTGTTTCTATTTTATTTTATTTTTTTTACTAGAGGCCCATTGCAGGAAGATTCCTGCAAGAATAGGGCTTCCTCAGGCCTATTCCTGCAGGAATAGGGTTTCCTGAAGCCAGAGCAAAGCCAAGAAGAGAGAGAAGCCTACCAAAGCAGGCTTGGCTACAATCTCCGTTGCCCCACTTCCTTATCCACAGTTTCGCTCCCTTCTGCAGTGCTTGGTTTCCTTCTACACTATCTTCAGTCTTAGCTCCATGCCTGCATATGCAAATTAACTGCGATCTTTTTGGGGGGTTAATTTGCATACTCACTCTAATTGGCTGGTGGGCGTAGCAGAGGGATTGTCAATTTGCATGTTTCTCCTCTATTAGTATAGATTGTTTAAAGAAAAACAAATAGTAGTACGTATGTCTCCTTTTTCCTCCCAATTGACCTTCCCCCAGCATCCCTTACCCCCTGGCACATGCCTTCAACTCCCTCTCAGTGTCTTGCATCCATTGGTTATGCTTATATGCATAGATACAAGTCGTTCAGTTGATCTCTTAAATCCCCCTAAACCTCCCCAGCTTTTCCTCTGTATTTTGACAATCTGTTCAAAGCTTCTCTGCCTCTCTGTCTAGTTTTCTTCATCAGTTTATAATGTTCTTTATTATCCTAAATGAGTGAGATCATGTGGTATTTTTATTTCACTGACTGGCTTATTTCACTTAGCATAATGCTCTCCAGTTCCACCCATGCTGTTGCAAATGGTAAGAATTCCTTCTTTTAATAGCAGCGTAGCATTCCATTGTGTACATGTACCACAGCTTTCTAATCCAACCATCTGCTGATAGGCATATAGACTGTTTCCAAATCTTAGCTATTGTAAATTGTGCTGCTATGAATATAGGGGTATATATATCCTTTCTGATTGGTGTTTCTGATTTCTTGGGCTATATTCCTAGAAGTGGTATTACTGGGTCAAATGACAGTTTCAATTTTAATTTCCATAGTAAACACCATACTGTTCTCCAAAGTGGCTGCACCAGTCTGCATTCCCACCAGCAGTGCACGAGGGTTCCTTTTTCTCCATATCCTCCCCAGCACTTGTTTGTTGATTTGTTGACGATAATCATTCTGACAGGTGTGAGATGCTACTTCATTTTTGTTTTGATTTGCCTCTCTCAGATGATTAGTGACTAGAGCATGTTTTCATATGTCTCTTGGCTTTCTGAATGTCCTCTTTCAAAAAGTATCTATTTAAGTCATTTGACCATTTTTTGATTTTGTTGTTTATCTTCCTTTTGTTAAGGTGTATGACTTCCCTGTAAATTTGGGGATTAAACCCTTTTTGGAGATAACATTGGCAAGTATGTTCTCCCATGCAGTGCCCTTCCTTGTTGTTTCGTTGATGGTTTTTCTGTGCAGAAGCTTTTTATTTTGATGTAGTCCCATTTGTTTATTTTCTTCTTAGTTTCTATTGTCCTAGGAACTGTACCTTTAAATATATTGCTGCAACTAATGTATGTTAGTGTACTGACTATCACTTCTTCTAAGATTTTTATGGTTTACCACCTTATGTTTAAGTCCTTTATCCATTCTGAGTTTATTTTTGTGCATAATGTAAGTTTGTGGTCTAGTTTCATTTTTTTTGCATATATCTTTCCAGTTTTCCCAACACCATATGTTGAAGAGACTGTCTTGACACCACTGTATGCTCTTGACTCTTTTGTCAAATATTAATTGAGCATAATCGCTTGTGTCAATTTCTGGGTTCTCTGTTTTGTTCCACTGGTCTATATGCCTGTTCTTATGCCAATACTAGGAAGTTTTGAGAACAGAGGCTTTGTAGTATAGCTTGATATCTGGTACTGTGATCCTTCCAAAATTGTTCTTCTTTCTCAAGATTGATGCAGCTATTCAGGTTCTTATTTTGTTCCAGATGATTTTTGAGTATTTTTACTAGGTCTTTGAAGTATGCTGTTGGTATTTTAATGGAGAGTGCATTGAATCTATAGATTGCTTTAGGTAGTATGGACATTTTAATGATATTGGTTCTATAAATTCATGAACATGGCATATTCTTCCACTTGTTCATGTCTTCCACTATCTCTTTTTTCAGCATTCTGAAATTTTCTGAGTGTATGAACTTTATCTCCTTGGTTAAGTTTATGCCTAAGTATCTTAATTTTTTTGTTTCAATGGTAAATGGGATTGCTTTATAATTTTTCTTTCTGTGAGTTCATTATTGGTGTATAGAAAAGCCAAAGACTTCTTGGTGTTAATTTTGTATCCTGCTACATTGCTGAATTAATTTATTAAGTCTACTAGTTTTTTTATGGAGTCTTTGGGAATTTCTATGTACAATATCATGTCATCTGCAAATAAGGACAGCTTTACTTCTTCTTTTCCAAACTTGGGTGCATTTTATTTCTTCTTTTTGTCTGATCACAATGGCTAGTACTTTCAGTGCTATGTCAAACAGGAGTGGTGAGAGCAGGCATCCCTGGCTTGTTCCTGCTCTTAAGGGAAATGGTTTTAGTTTTTGTCCATTGAGTATGATGTGGACTGAGGGTTTGTCATATATGTCTTTTATGTCGAGGTATTATCTTCTATTCCCACCTTGCTGAGGGTTTTTATCAAGAAATTGGTAGTGGATTTTGACATGATTTTTCTGAATCAATAGATATGATTATATGGTTTTTATCTTTCAGTTTGTTTATATGTTGTATCACATTTAGTGATTTGCGGATATTGTAGCATGCTTACATCTCCAGCATAAATCCCATTTGGTCATTGTGTATGCTCTTTCTAATGTAATGCTGGATTTGATTTGTTGGCATTTTGTTGAGGATTTTGGCACCTATGTTCATGAGGGATACTGGCCTGTAATTCTCTTTCTTTGCATTGTCTTTATACAGTTTTGGGATTAGAGTAATACTGGTTTCATAGAAAGCTTGGAAGTGCTCCTTCCTCTTGAATTTTTTTGGATAGTATAGGAAGATAGTTTTTATTTCTTCTTTGAATGTTTTATAAAACTCCTCTGTGAAGCAGTCTGATTCCTCATAGTATTTCTTTTTATGATTCATCATATTTATGTGTGCTCTTGCTATTTCTCCTCTTTCATTTCTGATTTTGTTTATTTGGGTCCACTCTCTTTGCTTCTTGGTGAGCCTGGCTAAAGGTTCATCAATATCGTTTATCCTTTCCAATAACCAGCTCTTGGTTTTAGTAATCTTTTATTTTGTTTGTTGTTTTTTTGTGTTTTTTTTTCTGGTCTCTATGTCATTTATTTCCACTCTGATCTTTATTATTTCCCTCCTTCTGCTCACTTGTGGCTTTTCTTGTTGCTCTCTTTCTAATTCTTCAAGTTGCAGAATTAAATGGTTTATTATCAGTTTCTCTTTGTGTGTGTGTGTGTGTTTGAGGTAAGCCTATAATACTATGAACTTACCTGTCAGTACTGCTTTCATTATGTCCCAAAGATTTGGATTGTTGTGTTTTCATTGTCCTTTGTTTCCAGGATGTGTTTTGTTTCTTCTTTGATCTCTTTGGTACCCTACTCATTGTTTAATAGTATGCTATTCAGCCTCCAAGTGTTTGATTTTTTTTAAATATATTTTTATTGATTTTTTACAGAGAGAAAGGGAGAGGGATAGAGAGTTAGAAACATTGATGAGAGAGAAACATTGATCAGCCGCCTCCTGCACGCCCCCTACTGGGGATGTGCCCGCAACCAGGATACATGCTCTTGACCGGAATCAAACCTGGGACCCTTCAGTCCACAGGCCGACGCTCTATCCACTGAGCCAAACTGGTTTTAGCCAAGTGTTTGATTTTTGATATTGTCTTTGCTGTAGTTGATTTCTAATTTGTGCCATTGTGATCTGAGAAAAATGCTTGTTATCATTTCAATCTACTTGAATTTGGAGAGACTTTGCCTGTGTCTCAATATATATAGTCTATTTTTGAAAATGTTCCATGTGTGCTTGAGAAGAATGTATATTCTGTAGTTTTTGACTGTAATTTTCTAAAGGTGTTGATTAAGTCCATCTGATATAGTGAGTTGTTTAGGATTGATGTTTGTTTTCTAATTTTTTGTTTAGAGGATTTATCCAGTGATGTTTATGGGGTATTAGAGAAGTATCCTACTATGATTGTGTTGCTGTCATTCTCACCCCTGATATCTTCCAGAATTTTTGTTTTGTTTGGTTTTGTTTTTATATATTTGGGTGTTCCTGCATTGGATGTTATATCCAGAGTTATATCCTTTTGTTGTATTGATCCCTTTAGAATTATGATGTGGCCTTTCTTGTCTCTTGTTATGGTCTTCACTTTGAGGTCTATTTTGTCAGCTATAAGTATTGCTACCCCAGCTTTTTTTTTAATTTCCATTTGCCTGATAGTTATTTTTCCATCACTTCACTTTCAGTCTGTGTGAGTCCCTTGTTCTGAGGTGGGTTTCCTGTAGACAGCATATATATGATGCATGTTTTCTAATCCATTCATTCACTCAATGTTTTTATATTGGAGTATTTAATCTATTTACATTTTATGTTATTATTGATATATACTTGTTTATAACCATTTCTGTATTTTATGCCTGGGTTCCTTCTTCCCTTTCTATTTCTTCATTTTATAGCATTCCCTACAACATCTTTTGCATTGCTGGCTTGGCCTTTTTTTGTTTTCAAAGCTCTTGATTTCCCTTCAATTTGACTGATTGTCTTGCTGTATAGAGTGTTCTTGAATTCAGTCTTTTGCTTTGCATCCCTTTATATACCTCCTTCCATTTCCTTCTAGCTTGATGTGTTTTTGTTGAGAAATAATTTTATAATCTGATGGTGGATCCTTTGTAGGTAACTGTTTAATTGTAAAAGATTGTCTCTTTGTCTTTAGCATTTGCCATTGTAATTATGATGTGTCTTGGTAGGGTCTTTTGAGATTCATCTTACCTGGGACTCTTTATAGTTGTGTAACTTTTTTTCTTACCCATAATTTCTTCAAATAGATTTTCTAATCCTTGTTGCTCTCCCTGTCCTGGCAGCTCTATACTTCATTTTGTGTTGTTCCTAAGCTCCCATAGGCTCTCCTCCTGCTCTTTTATATTTTATCCAGTTTCTTATTCTAGTCTACTGTTGAAACCTTCCATGGTGTTTTTTATTGTAGCTACATCACTTTTGATTTCTTCCTGATTTTTGCATTTGTCCATCTGGTATATGAACTGTACAACCACTACTCATTTATTTTTCTGTCATATTGCATGCTTTCTTTTTACTTATTTCCTTTCTTGATGATTCCTCATTTTCTTTCCTCTGGGTATTGTTTTGTTGTCTCTCCATTCTGACTATGACTAGAAAGTTTAAATGTCGAGTTGCAGATGCTTGGGTCATGTGCCTTGGGAGCTTCACACCCCCCAATTGTCACTGAAGAGCTCTGTCACCAAGATGTGTAGCTGCCATTGGATGGTGGGAGTCACGCTCCCACAGGATCAGAGCCACAAGCATTTAGTGTGGCCTTGTTTGCACACCTAGAATCAGGGACCCTACACTGAAACAGAGACCTTGCTGGCGTGTGCTGAAAATCAGTCCCCTAGCACATGTCAGGGGTTGAAGATCCCTTGTGTCTGTGCTGATAATTGAGTATCAGCGTCTCTGTTGCTTGGTGTAGCCTCCCATCAAGAATCAGGGTCCCTGTGTGCAAATGCACCAAGAATTGGAGTCACTGGCTCTTAGTGTGAATGCACTCAGAATCAAGGATCCCAGGTGCGTGCATGAGAAACAGAGCAAAGTCACTGGTGCTCAGTGCCGCCTCTCGCACAGAGAATCACAGTCCCAGGTCTGCTTGGGGGACCCAGTTGCACAGTCACACTGTGTCAACAGGAGGTCCACTCCTGCCCTGAGTAAAACAACCTTCTGTATGCCCTTGTCCTGAATCAAAGTTAGGTGGCATGGCCGCCCTATGTGGGCATGCAGTGTACTGCAGAAAATAAACTTCCTGTGTCTGTGAACCCTGGTCAAATTCAGCGCACCCCCCTGTGTGGGTACAGGGTCTCAACTCAGGAAACAAACTCCCTGAGTTTCCATGCCCAGGCTCAAATTCATTGCAGCCTCCCTGCATGGGCATAGTGTCTGGGCACGAGAAGCAAATTTCCCATGTCCACACAACCAGGCTCAAATTCAGGTAGAGCCACTCCTATTGTGTGTGGGCAGGAAGCCTTTTTTGTGAGGAAAGTGTCTGGCAGTTCTTACGCCACTGCTGTAGGGCTGGTAGGGAGGAGAGTTGGTTCTGTGACTCACAGAAATCTGAGGCCAGTGTGCCTGGGGTCTTGATGTCTGTGTGTATGCAGCTATGGTCACAGGTCTTTTACCTGAGTGGCTGTAGGATCCCAGTTTACAAATGAGACCAGATTGGGTAGTGACGAGGCTAGGATCTTAGTCTCAAGAAGTTCTGTTCTTCAAGATGACATGGTCTTTGTGCCAGTAGTGTCCTCCCCGGAGTATTCGCAGTGGCAGCAGGGTTTCAATATCTAAGATATAATTGGGCAATAAATGGAGGCACTCTACAGCAAGTGACACAAGTCCAAAGGTGCCATTACTAAGTAGAAAATTGGAGATACTTTTCTACTAGTTAATTTAAAAACTTGACAATAAAATTTTGCTCATCTTTTTGTAGATATCCCAATTGAACTTTTTTAGATTCTAGGTGTCAAAGTATCAGACAGGATTTCCCAGGTAGCATGCATATATCACTTTGCTTTAAAAATATAATAAAGTTGTCCTTTGTGGCTTGAAAGCTTCAGATACAAATCCTTTCCCTTAATTAGCCACTGATTATTACCTTTGTGTAGTTTCCTGCCTCAGTCCCAATTTTGTTTTAGCTTGTTTATAATTCTGTAAGACACTGTGACATTTTTTAATTGATCATTTCCTCTGAATTCCTAATCTCACCTGTATAAAAGTAAATATGTTACATATTTCAGGCTTGCAATGATAACTAAGGCAAACCACCTCTCTTTTGAATTCAAAATGTCACCTGGTGTCTCACGCTTCTGTTGGACTACATATGATAAAGCCCCTAAGCATAATGGACATTTTTTTCTCTAGAAATACAGTGTCATAGTTTAAACACTTCCTTTACAAAAGTTAATACAACTTTGTTTTAACAAAAATAATACATTTTTAACAATTTTATTAAATTTAACAAGGAACCGTCTTCTTGCATTTCAATTTGATGACAGGGATTGCATTTGGTAAAATTATTTGATTAGAGAGTAATCATCATTATTATATTAGAGGGAATTAAATTACAATTACTAAAAATTACAGGTAATTACATTATAGCTTAATTTCAAAGCTAAACTTCTCCTCCTCCTCCCTCCACAAAAACATTTTATCAATGTGCTTAATTATGCCTGTATATCTATTAATGTGATACATAATAATGGCTTTGATCATTTGAAAGCCAAAAGTATGTAATTGAACAATTATTACAGCCACACTGCCTGAAGGCACTATTTGTCAAGAGAGTTATATGATGGCTAATTATGTCCACTCAACCTTGAAGGATAATTCTCTCTTCTGATGGGAACAAATTACCATTACACTTCTCCCCCCACAAAAAAAAAAAAGGTTTAACTGTTGGCCTTTACAATGTACATGTTCTAAAATGAATACATTTTTTAGTGTCTGACTTGCTTTGTTTTAAATAAAAATGTATAATATGCAAATCTGTCAGAATATCTCACATAAGTGTTCAAAGAAAATTAAAACTAAACCTCAGCCACCAAGAACATAGATGCAATCTAAGAAACAGGGGTAAAGTTTCGAGTTCCTAAAATAGTAGTCCAAAAACTTCTAGCCTTGAGTTATTCATTTTTCTCAATCAGAGTATGACTTTGCTCTAACATACTGATTAAACATCTGATTTCCTGGATCAGAAGAAATTATTAGTAACAAACCAAGAAACTGGAGGAAATCTTAAAGCCACTTATAATGGTGGCAGGAGAAGTAAAAACTCAAAATGTGATTTTAAGGAAGGGAATAGAATAACTAAAAGATATTTGTGAATTTTATCCTTACATAGTACAATAAAGGATGATCTTGCCCTAGGCGGTTTGGCTCAGTGGATAGAGTGTTAGTCTGTAGATGGTCCTCAGTTCAATTTCGGTCAAGGGCACATACCTCAGTTGCAGGCTCCTCCCTGGCCCAGACCCTGGTCAGGGCGTGTGCAGAAGGCAACCAATTGATGTTTCTCTCACTTTAATGTTTTTCTCTGTCTTTCCCTCTCCTCCACTCTCGCTAAAAATCAATGGAAAAATAGCCTCACGTGAGGATTAAAAAAAGAGGATGATCTTAATGTTCTTCTTTAGTTATCAAAAAATGGTTAGATTATGTTCAGAGTCCTCCTTGTAAAACATGGGAGTAGAATAGACTATTTGTAATCATAATTTTGTTATCTTGAAATCTAATTACTCACCTCCCTCAAAAAGCTAACTAAAGATTATTCTACATTTATGAAATAAAATAGGATTTAAGATTCCAAAAAGAAGGGTGCTTTGTTGTGATGTTATTAAGCTATGCTTTCTTGCCTAAATATTTTGTATTAAAAATAAAAGTTTAGAATTTTAAATATTTAATGGATTTATTTAATAATTTCTGGTTTGCAAATATGTTCTGTATCTTGGAATCTGTCCATTTGTCTCTGAGGTTTTGGGAACAATTTAGAACAGTATTTGACGATATATTTTATATCAGGGATTTTTGATTTGTGTTCTTTTGGTCCTGCTGATGCCAGGAATGAAAATTAGAAACACACAATGCCTCTTTGATCTGTGACATATGGTTGGGAAATATTAAATTGGTTCTTTTAAAAACAATATTTCCAATGAATCTGATTAATTAGAGCCAAAAATAAAAAGAAGCAAAACAAGCAAACAGAAAAAAATCCCACTGAGAGAAAATTCATGGGATTGTTCATTATTATAATTCATGGAATTGTTCATTACCATGCTTTCAAACCTTGAATTTCTTGTAAGAGTCTTTTCATTAGGTTACAATATTATAGGAAATAAAAAATAGCAGACTGTGATAAAAACTATAACTCTGACTTCTTTAATTGGAAGTTGCCATACTTTGTTGTTCTCCATCTGTATCTGCTCTGTCCAAAAAAAACTCAATTCATTTCCTGTCATCCTGACTTGTTCGTCTTTATCTTATTTTCACCAGTCCATTTGAACTTGTCACCAGAGGTTTTAAGTAGCCTTTCCTCTCAAACAATACCATGGTTCTTTCTTCAATATTATTCTTTCTGCTTTCTTTCTTTATTCAAGTGCACTTTGGAGTCACGTGGGAAACTGCTAATGAGATGTAAACACCTGTGTGAGAAACTCTTTCTCACCCTCACACAATACGTTAATCACAGACATTTTCTGAGGCTTCACTGAGCTAGTGATTTTGACATATTCTGAGTAACTCACAGCAAAGAAAATACTCAGTATTGATTGATGGAAATATCCTGGACTGTGAATCAGAAGTCCTGAATGATTAGCAACATATTACTTTGGGTAAATCTCTTAATCTCTGAACATCAGATACTTTGTATATAAATGGGAATTTTAAATAGACAGCTCCTTTTTAACTCTAAAATGCTGTGAATGTGATGACAAATTATTTGTTGATGTATTTCCCTATGTATCCATTTTGTTTTCATTAATTACTATCAGTAAATATAAACAATGGCTAAATTTCAAATTAGCAACCGTTGTGAAAAATAACAAAAAAACCTTTTTAGTTTCTTAGCCCAACATCATTCTACCTCAAGAATTAATAGTATATGTAAATGCGAACTACCATCTGAAAAGAGTCATTCCTATTCAACATCCAATCTTTTCCTAATTCATTCAGATTGTGAAAGAGGGCTGGGTTTTGAGTTAATAAAAGCCTGTGGTCATACTTGAGAAGAATCAGGCTGATCATTCTAAGATTAATTCCTAAACCTTCATATGGTTTAATTCTTGCAACCGATCAGAGCAAATGCATTTATTCTACTGTCACTACCTCACAAAAAGTAAATTAGCAATTTAGAAGTAAGCAAAATAAAGTAGCCATGCAGTTCTGCAACTAGATTAACCAAGAAAATGTGCACAAATGAATTGTTGAGAAAAAATGAATAAGTTTCTGGAGAATGCAGGTCACTGCATTGAAAATGTGGAGGTTAATAGAATAAAAAAAAGTCTTGGGTATTCATATGCAACCCTCTTTTTTTGCTACATTTTTACCACTTAAGGAAAATGGTCCCTCAGGAAAATGTCAGATGTAATTTGTCACCACTTATCATTTAAAAAATAGTAACTGCTGCTTTTTAGAGATAAAAGGCAGCCTTCTTAGTTTACTAGGCAAGTCAAAGAAATATAAGCAAATATGCACTAAAAATCAAACTTTAATCCTGACGCTTGTTAATTATATTTAACAAGAGAGGCCTGGTGCATGAATCCATGCACTAGTGGGGTCCCTCGGCCTGGCCTGCAGGATAAAGCCAAAACCAGCTCTCTGACATCCCCTGAGGGGTCCCAGATTGCAAGAGGGTGCAGGCCAGACCGAGGGATCCCACTGGTGCACCATCAGGGCCAGGGAGGGACATGGGAGGTTGACTGGTCAGGGAGAGACTGCAGAAGGGCTCCAGAGCATGCCTGGCCATCTCATTCAGTCCCAATCAGCTGGACTCCAGCAGCAAGGTAAGCTATCAGTCTGATCACCTGCACCCTGGTGGTCAGTGCACATCATAGTGAGCGGTTGAGGGTTTTAGCCTATCATTAGCATATTACACTTTGGTTGAACAAACGACCTGATGACTGGGCACTTAGCATATTAGTTTTTATTATACAGGATATTTACAAATGTCTTGTTAGTGACTGAGATCGCTGTTTTGGAAGATACAAAGATAACTCACTCCTAGTTCACACCTTAAAACTGCCTACGATCTCATTTGCTTTTGACTCTGCAAGAAACAACTAAGTGATTAAGACTTTTTAGCTTGCTGATTAAATTATTATAAAAAATCTCTTTCTACAAGGATATTGTCATCTGCAAAAAGAACAATGCCAATATTAATAACTCTTCATTGAGTGAATGAATAATTGTTTATTTACAGTTTGGAAATAATGATTCAGGTTGAAATTTCTTGCTTGCTTTTAGATAATATAGTAATTTCATTCACTGTAATTTTTGGACATTTCATATATCAGAAAAAGTTAAACTACCTTCACTAATTTACTAGATGTCCAAGAGACACCTGATAACTATAAATTATAACAATTTTATAATTTGTTCAGAAGACTGAATTAGTAGAATAATTAATTTGGCTAAGAACCTGAGCTCCCAACGACTTTGTTAAATTTAATTTACTTTTAAAAAGTTATAACTATACTAGAGGCCCAGTGCACAGATTCATGCACTGGTTGGGTCCCTCAGCGTGGCCTGCAGGGATCAGGTCAAAACCAGCTCTCCAACATTCCCTGAGGGGCACTGGATTGTGAGAGGGTGGTTCTCAGGTGACACACCCTGGGATTGAGCTGCATCCTTCCTCTCTGGTTCCAGGTGTGTCATCTGATAACCATAGCTGCCAAGTCACCACAGCTTGACAGCTCCTGTGTTTAGCATCTGTCTCCTGGTGATCAGTGTGCATCATGGCTATTGGTCAGACTGCTGAACAGTCAGAAGATCGTTTAGGCTTTTATATGTATAAATGTTGTTATTTTTTGTTACATTTATTGTGGTGACACTGGTCAATAAAATTATACAGGTTTCAGGTTCTAATTTCATAACACATTATCTGTACAATGTATTGTGTGTTCATAACCTCAAGTCAAGTCTCTGCCCATTACCATTTATTCCCCCTTTACCCTCCCCTCCACTTCCCCTCAGCAATCAACACACTATAGTTTACGTCCATGAGTTTTTGTCTCTCTATATATTTTTTACTATTTTGCTCAATCTCTCTACCACCAACCCCCTCCCTGCCCAGCCTATATACCACCATTTACTATTTATGTGACCTTAAGCAAGTTACTAATTCTATCCAGGGCCCATTGTCATATAATCAAAATGGAGATGGATAATACACACTATTTTTCATGTCAGTGTCTCATTTTAAAGTAAGATTTAAAAAACAGGTCTGTTTACAGCCATGAGGGAGTAACAGGTTCTCACTTTCTGTTTGAATTTTTATTAAGCCAATAACTATACTGTATATAAAACACTGGAAAAACAGTTACCACAGATATTAGGAAACAGACATCACAGGACTGTGAGCCCTGAGAGAAGGCAAATATTCAAGGTGAGATATACAATTATTTTGGCTTTTAGCCTAGCAGTCACTACAGACCATGCCATAGATTTGGAGAAGCCAAATAGACCCCAGAATTCTGACAACACAATGGAGATAGTGATTGAAATTTGGAGAGGCCACAGTGGCTAGAAGTTCTAGGGTATAATTCCAGATTAAGGAAGCTACAAAGAAAAAGAACTCCATGAACTAACATAAGGCTCATCTTGGATCTTTGACTTAAATCAATTTTGTATATGCATTTGGAGAAACTGCAAGATATTGTGAAAATAATAACTTTCCAGGAGAAACATACTAAGATGGGGGAGTAAGATTCACAAGCCCCCAAACTAAGGCTGGTCCAGGAATTACTTGTAGGGGCTAAAAACAATGTAATACTTTTCTTCCCACCTTCTAAGTTCTTCTAGCTGGGCTGATAATCAAATAAGCAGAGAACAATTAACAGGAGAAAATCAAATTTTAGTATAGGCACAAGAGGAATTCACATTAGCATGAATAATTCCAAAGTCAATGAGGCAACATTGGGTATACATGACATTTTGGACAAAGGAGGAGACAGGGAGAATGGGGTCTTGGATTTTAGAGGTGAGAATGGGTGATTTATAGGTGGTTGAGGAGGACCTGAACACACATGGCAGGCAAATTCTTGCTAGTTAACTCAGTGGGACACGGTGGGTATCTAGTTAGCAGGCTCCTACCTGAAGACCTCCTATTTCCAATTTTTAATTCAAATTAGGTTAGGATGAACATCTTAAGATTGCTCTTGAAGCAGACTTTTCTATTTAAATATTTTACCAAAGAAAGAAGAGAGAGTCGAAGGTTCTTTCTGAGCCTCTTATTTCTTAATAAACCACTTAAAATTAATATCCCCAAAATGCAGCTTCAAGGTGGTAAAAAATTTGTCTTTATATTCAAGATACCAACCTTCAGGAAGAATACACAATGCACTCAGTAGGCACCTCAGGGAAATCACACATTAATGATAGGAATAAATGAACTCTTATGATCAATTACTCTGGGTCTGCCCTAGTAAAGATGACACTTAAAAGAATCAAACTTATTTTCAAGTAACTAATCTGCCTACCAGAACAAAGTCTAACACTCTTTGAATAAACAAATTTTTAATCTTACAAATGTAAAGTTTAAAATGTTTATAATCCAATAAAGATTACTGGACATGAGAAGTAAAATGTGAGTCATAGACAAGAGAAAACTCAGTCACTACAAATATACCCAGGAATGACAGAGTTTCTGTTATTAGCAGACAAGATCTTTTAGCCATTTCAAATGTAATCAATATGTTCAAGTATTTGCTGGAAAATACAAATGTAATATAGAAAAAAAATAATACATAGCACAAATAATCAAGTAAAACTTGTAGAACTTTTAAAGAAAAGTGTTATCTAGGATATATAAACTTTACTCTATTGGACTAACAGTGTTGTAGACACTGACACTCCAAGAAGAAAGATAAGTGCATTTTATCATATCACATCATGGTAGAAACTAATAATAATTAAGGAACAAACAGGAAAAAGGAAAAAAAAAGATTGAATAAATGAATAGAATATTAGTGATATAAACACTATTAAATTTTATAATATAGGTATAATTGGAATATCAAAAAGAGAGGGAAGAGAAATGTCAGAAACAATAATTGAAGAACATTTTGTGGATTTTATAAAAACTATAAATAAAACAATGGATTCAAAAACTGCAATAAAAGTAGAGCAAGATAAAGACAAAGAAAACCAAATAAAGGCATATCAAGTTCAAATTGCTGAAAATCAGTTATAAGATAAACCAACTCTTTAAAAAAAAAAGAAAGAAAAGATACATTTGTAACATAGAAAGGATGTTAGACTTCCTGCCAGAAACGATGTAAGCTGCACAATAATAGGAAAGCATCTGTTAAGGATTGAAAACGAAACAAAACTGAAAAGCTATACTTGACAAGCTAGTAAGAATTTATTTTTTAAATGGAGGAAAATTAGAGGGTTTTAGAAAAACAAACTCAGAGACATTTGTCATCAGCAGATCATAAGCAATGCCACAAAGAACTAAAAGTAAGGAATACAAGTATAGCTAATAAATCAAAAGTGTAAGTAAAATGGAATACTAAAAATATGCAATTAATCCAAAATAAGGCAGAATAAAAACAGAAATGGGTCAAAGAAAGAATAGGGAAAATAAGAAGTCAATAGATTTAAACCAACTCTTTTAATAAATACAAGTAAATTGCCAGCAAAAAGACTAAGATTATGTGATTAAATAAAGAAGAAACAGTTTAAATATAAAAGAATTATAGGTTAAAAGCAAAAGGATCAAAAAATATATTCTACACAAATACTAATCATAAGAAAGTTGAAGTGGCTATGTTAATATCAAACATTATAGACTCAGAACAAAGATTATTTATAGAAATAAAAAGGAATACTTAAAATTATAAAGTAGTAATTTCATCAATGAATTAGAAATACTAATAAAGGTCATACATAGCACAATAATGCATAAAGCAAAAATTATCAGTACAAAAAGAAGAAATGAAAAAATTCATCCTTAAAAAAATTAAATGCATTGGAAATGAGTGACAAGTATTACTAGGCTTTTGCAATAATTGAGTAAGGATGAAAGAGCGAAATAAGGTAGCAACAGTGGCAATAGGAATAAAAATCAGACATGATTTTGACGATTTAGTGGAGGAAAGCTAGTGTTAAAAAAATGACATGGGTTAGATCTCTGCTTTCCCACATACTTATTTAGTGTGAAATCATGGAGTAGGTTCTTGAATAACAGCTCATAGTCTTGGTTTTCCTATTTGTAAAACAAAGATTGTAAATTATTATATTTTAGGCAATAATAAGAAATATAACATACTTACGTAACCTTTATTTGAAATAAGGTAAGTTTTATTATTTTTAAAAAATTAAATCTTTATTAATCAGATTATTACATTTGTTTCTCTTTTTTTTCCTCCATAGCTCCCCTCCACCCCGCTCCCACCCCTCCCTCTACCCTTACCTTACCCCCAATTGATGAGTCCATAGGTTTATGATTTTTGTCCAGTCACTCTCTATAACCCCCTCCTCCCCTTCCCCCCCGAGAATTATCAGTCCACTCCCTTTCTGTGCTCCTGATTCTAATATATTCACCAGTTTATTCTGTTGGTCAAATTTTTAATTCACTTAATTTTTAGATTAACTTGTTGATAGCTATGTATTTGTTGTTCACGATTTATTATGTTTTACCTTTTTCTTCTTCCTCTTCTAAAAGAGTACCTTTCAGCATTTCATATAATACTGGTTTGGAGATGATGAACTCCTTTAGCTTTTTCTTATCTGTGAAGCTCTTTATCTGCCCTTCAATTCTGAATGATAGCTTTGCTGGATACAGTATTCTTGGTTGTAGGTTGTTGCTATTCATCACGTTGAATATTTCATGCCACTCCCATCTGGCCTGCATCGTTTCTGTTGAAAAAACAGCTGACATTCGTATGGGTGCTCCCTTGTGTGTAATGAACTGTTTTTCTCTTGCTGCTTTTAATATTCTCTCTTTGTCTTCTGCTCTTGGTATTTTAATTATGATGTGTCTTGGTGTAGTCCTCTTTGGATTCCTTTTATATGGGGTTCTGTGTGCTTCCTGGACTTGTATGTCTATTTCTTTTACCAAATGTGGGAAGTTTTCAGTCATTATTTCTTTAAATAGGTTTTCAGTATCTTGCTCGCTCTCTTCCTCTGGCACCCCCACAATTCTGATGTTGGTATGCTCCTTACATTATCCTCACATTTTTGGATTCTTTTCTCTTCTTGCTTTTCCAGTTGAGTTTTTTCTGATTCTTTATATTTCAAATTTTTGACTTGATTCTTGCCTTCCACTAGTCTACTGTTAGGTCTCTGTATAATATTTTTTTATTTCAGTCAGTGTATGTTTAATTTCTATTTGGTCCTTTATCATCTCTAGTTGTATCTTTTGAATCTCTAGTTGGTCCTTTTGCATCTTCTCTTGGGACTTGCTAAATTTATCCATCTTTTCTAGCATATTCTTGAAAAACCTTATAAGCGTGGTTTTGAACTCTATATCCAGTCATTTTTTTTCCTCCATTTCCTTTGTTTGTGATCCCTTCCCTTATCTCAGCATTTTCACTATGCAGGGAGAACTTCTGTGTTGGATTCAGCCTTATGATACCAGATTTGAAAAACCAAAAAACCTCTCTTGAGCTTGGGATGGGTGGAGTCTCAGGGCTTAAGGGACCGCCTTGCTTTCCAGTTGGCCCTGAGTCTCACGTGAATGGGTAGTCGCTGTAGCGGTCTCTGTGTGCGCGCGCTCACGTGCACACATGCTCTCTTGAGTGCCTCTAGACTGCTGCCTTTCCGGCTCCCCTGTGCTATGGGACCACACGAGTCTGGGTCCTCAGGGTTTCGCCCGAAACTGGGGTTTAGTGAAGTTAGAAGTGGCACAGTTGGGAGGGTCTGTCTCCTGCCCACTCGTGAAAGCCAGCGGCACAATCAGCAGTCTGTCCTCTGTGGCACAGTGCTGTGTGTGCCACCAGACTTCTGATCTTTTGCGACTCTCCTAAATTTCCATGCACCTTTCCCTTTTCACAGTCCAAACTCCCCCCTTTCAGTTTCAGCTGGATCAGGGGATTAGTGTCATAGGATAAGGAGTTCAATGACTTTGAGAGTCTTTGTCTCCTTCCCGCCAGAGAAAGCCAGCCAGGTTCGCCGTCACTCGCTCTCTCCACGCGCGCGCATCTCTGTACCTCAGCTTTTTGCAGCTCCTCTGTCTCTCTGTGAGTCCCTCTCTTTCCTTCTAGTTGTGGAATTTCCACTCCGCCAGCTTTCCTGTGGTTCTGGATGATGTGTGTTCTGTCTTTTAGTTGTAGTTTTGAAATTGTTGTGGAAGGCAGCAATATAGGAGTTTACCTATGCCGCCATCTTGGATTCTCCTCGGTAAGTTCTATTATTATTCCTATTTATTCGGACAGTGAAAATGTGATAAAGAAGAAAATTATCACTTTTAAGGTCAAGCAACCTCTACAATGAGTAATCAGAATTCAAAATCAGGTAATTGGTGTCCTCCATTTAAAAGTGTAGGCTAGAATAAAGTGCAGACATATTCTCATCAGATTATGGAATAACAACAAAAACAATAATTGCTGGGGTGTTTCTCAGCAGCTAGAAGGGTTTAGGAATGTGAAGTAGGGGCTTCATGTAAATTAATAAAGAGACTAGACATGAATATAAATTTGGAAGGCATTTTGGGGAGACAGAGGAGACTTAACTTCAATAACCAAGTTCCCTGAATCTCTGGACCCCTAGCTTTTTAACACAAATTGCCCTCAGGGAAAGAAGATATACATATCAAAGACAAGGTTTGGTATACATAGGCATTGTCAGGTTTAAGGAACTGCCCTCAGCTGTTCTAGTAGCAGGCAATAATATATGCAGATTTTCAGGTTTGGGGAAATGCTTTCAGCCATTCCAGCAGGCAATAATATGATTCAGCCCTGCTGAATATAGAAGCCCATCAATCTTTTGAGGACATCTTGCATTTCTTATGACATGCTGGAATTAGCTTCCAGCAAATAATAACATGTAACACTTACACAGTACTTACCATGTTTCCCATACTGTTTTATATTTATATATTCTTACTAGAGACCCAGTGCATGACATTTGGGCATGGGGGGTGTATTCCTCAGCCCAACTTGCACCCTCTCCAATTTGGGACCCCTCAGGGATGTCCTACTACCTGTTTAGTCTCTCTCACAATCTGGGACTGCTGGATCCCAACCATTCGTCAGCCTGCCTGCCTGACTGCCCCTAACTGCTTCTACCTGTCAGCCTGATCACCAACTAACCACTCCTCTGCCAGCCTTATTGATACCTAACTGCATTCCTGATTGCCCCTAACTGCCTTCCTCTGCCAGCCTGGTCACCCCCAACTACCTTACCCTGCTGGCCTGGTCCCTCCTAACTGCCCTCCCCTGCTGGCCATCTTGTGTCCACATGGGGGCAGTCATCTTGTGTGTTGGAATGAAGGTCAATCTGCATATTACTCTTTTATTTGATAATGTACATAAGAATTCACAATACATATTCTGCTTGGACTTTTTGCCTTTCCTCTTGCCAAATTTTAACAAAATGACTTCTAAAACTGTCTACAGCTTAATTAAAACAACTCTTATTAATGTCATTTTATAAATAAACCTTTGGTGAAATAAATAGCCTCCAGCTTTGGAAGTGATCACAATTAAGGCTGTTAATACTCAGTAACTGCTTTGAAGAGAAAGAACAAGAAGTTACTAAGTAAATTGTCTTGAATGGTAAAATACTCCATAAACTACTGTAATCTGTTTCTGATCTATAAAATTAAAGATGGATTAATTACAAGAATGCCACGAAGTGTTACCCAAGAGGATTGAAAGTCTCAGATTTCTTGAAAGTTACTTCAGTTTATATATAATTTCAGAAGACATGTCTCTAAAATTATATGTGGAAATTGAATAAAAATATTTTAAGGAGATGAAGAATCTTGGTGCAATATATTTTCATAGAAAAGTACTATATTTGAATACATTTATTGGTTCTAAGCCCACTTTTATTACTAATTGATTGTGTGAATTTAGACAAATTATTTAAATTTGATCAATTGAATAAGAATTTATTTCTTATATATAGACACATTTATCTATAAAATTTGTTATTCTGAGATTCAAAATTAGATCTTTCCCCAAAAACTTTATTATTATTTTTTTATTCTTTATTGATTAAGGCATTACATATGTCTCCTTTCCCCCCATTACTCCCCCCTCCCTGCAGCACATGCCCTCACCTCTCTTGTGTCTGTGTCCATTGGCTATGCTTATATGCATGCATACAAGTCCTTCGGTTGATCTCTACTCCCTCCCTTCACCCTCTTCTGCCTTTCCTCTGAGGTTTGACTGTCTGTTCGATGCTTCTCTGTCTCTGGATCGATTTTTGTCTTCTTTAAAACCTTCCAATCACTGTTAACAGTCACCATTGGTTACTCCCTGCATTTTCTTTTTCCATGTAGACATGAATATCTATCTACCTGGTACCCCATTGTTGTTGATTCTTCATTTATGCTATTTCTTGATTATGTACCTTTTTTTTCATAATTCCTGACACTACTCTAGAAGTGGCCACATAGACCAATTCAGTAGTCTAACTTCTCGGTTCACATTTAATCACTCCACTCTCCAATTTAATCTGAACAGCCTCAATGTTAATTATCCAAAATTACCATTTTGTCACAAACCTTATTCAAAATCTTTAAAACCTACTGGTTTTCTCCAGTATAAGTTGAAACACTATGGCACAAATTAACAACCTTATCTCTTAATACACCTGTTCACAAATTCATCATTTTCAATACATAATCCAGGCAAAATTAGAAAGTCAAGATCAACTGCATTATTCTTACTGTCCCATCAGCCACTTTGTAATATTAATCCCAGGCAGGGATGGGATCAGGAATTACAGCAGGTGTCAGCCTTAATTCTTTCTCTAGGTTATCTATCCCTTTTTCTTAAACTCCAGTTCTGACCTCACCTCTTTAATGTGCCTAAATCACTCAAAATTTTTCTCCCTTTCACACATCAGCTGTAACTCTCAGAATGGATTTGCCAAAGTATCAATGCAGTTAAGTGATAATTTTATGTCCTGTGTTCACTGCCCATGGAAGCTGTGTCAAACTTTACTTTTCTCCTCAAGTTCCATTCCCTCAATACTAGCACATGATTTTCCTCCTAACACAGAAAATAGAAAAATGAATTTACTCAATATTGTTTACCTCCTTCTTTTAAACTACATTTTTTTTTATCCATCAGTCCCTCAGATATATTTCATATTTTTTCTCTGACCTTTTGGTTCCATTTCCATCAATAAGCACCACTCTTTTATATCCTCAATGTACCCTTCTTTTTTATTGATTTCAAAGAGAGAAGGAGAGGGAGAGAGAGAGAGAGAGAAACATCAGTGATGAGAGATAATCATTGATTGGTTTCCTCCTGCATGCCCCACACTGGGGATCAAGCCTGCAATCCAGACATGTGCCTGACTGGGAATTGAACTATGACCTCTTGCTTCATAGGTCCATGCTCAACCTCCAAGCAATGTCGATCAGGCAATTTACCCTTCTTTATCAGCCTGTAAACATGCTTCAATCTCTCCTATCCTAAAACAAACAAATGCAACACTTATACTTGCACACACAAACACACAATCTGTTGTAAAAAGGCACTCTCAGACTTTGCAAAACTGAAATTTTAGATTTAAAAGTGAAATTTAAAGGATGTATGCTAACATTTGCTAACATATTAAACAACCATACCTGATAGCCTAGTAAATCAACACTTTGGCAAGTTTGTCCTATAGAAATGCTCATACAGGTGCCAGACCAGTTAGGCTAGCTTGATTCTAATTTTTTTGCTAAGGCCTTAGTAGGAAAAAGTTTGAATGAATTGTATTTTATTCATAATATTGAATACTATGTAACTAATAAAGAGAATGGAGTAGATGAAAGTATATTAATATAGGGTCTTCTATAATATATATGTTACATTAAAAATTTCATAATGCTAATAATTCTAGTTACACAAAAAATGCATGGAGGCTAGATTGGGGCATGATAAAGGGGATTTTTCAGTTTTACTCTTTCTATTTAATTTGTACGATGACCCAAAATCTTATAATATGCCTCTGTGTGCATGTATAAATCTTGAAAACATATTTTCCCCAGATTATTTTTTCTATTTCTGAATAATTACATAGACTTTTGGAAATGTTTTTTTTTTATATTTTAAAGTCATTTCAATTAAAAAACTAGGATAAAAAATGATATCTATAATTCTAGGAACCTAACACAAACTTGTTACCTTAGATCTGTTCTACAATATAGGAGGGGGGCAAAAGAACTATAGCCTACCACAGGCTTTTGCAAATAAAGTTTCATTAGAACACCAACACAAACATTTGCTTACTGTTTTATCTGTAGCTGTTTTCACATCACAATGGAAGAGTTAAGTGGTTGCAAAGAGATTATATGGTCCAAAAAACTTAAAATATTTACTTTCTGGCCCTTTTCAAGAAAAAAAAAAAGAATGTTGAATAGAACTTATTATCACAGCAGTATATTTTACATAGTTGTAATCAGTGTTAATACAATCTTATACGCTTTTCCTTATAATATAATATCATAGCAAATGCATTTCCTTATTGCTATTGTTATGAGTATAATTTTTATGCTTTTCTAGCAAACCTTTTTGTCAGATAAGACATTTAAAAGAATAGTTTCTTATTGTTGAACATTTAGCTTCTGATTTTGTTAATATTAAAAATAATTCTTTGAAGAATAACTCTAATGAATATTTGAGGCTCATTTTGGGTAATTCTCTTGGGGTGTGTTTTAAAAAATTTAATTAGAGCATAAAAAGATATGAATATTTTATAGTTTTCATAGAAATTATCCTGTGGATGTCCAAAAAATTTGTACCAATGACAATGAAACAAGCAAGGCATGCTAATACTGAATTCTTTTGACAATGCCAATAAAGGTTATGAGATGGTGTGTGTGTGGGTATATGTGCAAGTTTGTACCTCACTAGTTTTAATCTCTATTTCTTTGACTACTATTCTGGTTGCACATTTTTGGTGACTTAAATTTTTTGGATAGTATTTGACAACATCCTTTACTCATATTATTGGGATCTTCAAGTTATTTGTGCTATCATTTCTATGACTTTTATGTAAGAAATTCAATGTCCCTGACGTACTTGTTTAACTATTTTAAAATTTCTTAAATTGTCATGTTTGGCCAAACTCTATAAATTACTATTATCTGCCTCCCATCTTCCTCTATTCTACTGAAATACAGGATAAATGTTCATTAGCAATCTGTTTTAAAAATTATCTTTTCTTACTCATTTGTGCATCTGACCTTGATGACTCTTTTTACTACATTAAAACTCTCTTCTAACTTATTGAAACATTTTTTTCTCTCCTGGGACTCATACCCTGAAACTATTTCTCACTTTTATTTGCTGAGCTTCTATCCTTTTTTTTTTCTTCACATTTCAAGCACTGTTGATCCTAATTTTCCATTTAATTATTCTTTTCTTATCGTTCACTCAATTTTTCTGGGTAATTGCAGATTCTCCAAAGTATTTATTTTATTCTGTTATACTTTCCCTATCTTGATTACTCATTTTTCTCCCAACCTCCAGTCATATGTTTTTAAGTTCTTTTTTAAATTAAATATATTTGGGTGATATTGGTTAATAAGATTATATAATTTTCAAGTGTAAATTGAAAACTATATAATCTGTATACATATTGCATTATGTACCCACTACCCAAAGTCAAATTTTCTTCTGTCAACACATATTTGACCCCTTTTCCCCTTTACTACACCCACACCCCTTCCAGTTGGTAACCACCATACCGTTGTCTGTGTTGATGAGGTGTTTGTTTCTCTTGTTTATTTATTCGTTGCTTTCAGTTTTACATTCCACATATTAAATAGGTCCACTTCATTGTCTGGAAGTTTGTTCCAATCAATTTATTAAATTCATCTCCTGAAAGTATCTCCTCTTCCTGTCATTCATACTTTGATAGTAATACTATTAGTGAGCCATTTTATATAGCTAAAATTATTGAAGTTGTCCTTTATATTTACCTTTTTCTCATACTCCACATTCAATAAGTAACCAAGTATTTTCAATTCTAACTTTTAAATATCCTCTTCTATTGGACCATCTGAACTGCAGAAGATTACGCCTTCATCATCTTTTTCAATTGTTTCTCAACTAGTTTCTCACAGTTAAAAGTCTTTCCTCTTATTTTATGTTACCTAGTTCTGGAGATTCTCCCATTTATAGCACTATGCCCACTGAATTATAATTGTTTACATGTTTGAAATCTCCATTGGACCATAAACTACGTACAGTGTCATATCAGGCTTTACAATCCCAGCTCCTGGAACAAGTGTCCACATTGATTGTCAATAAGTAGTATTTGGGTATAGACATTCAATTACTATAAACACAAAATACTGTATTAGTTTACCAAGGCATTTAGCCTTCACTTTAATTGTGAAAAGGACAATAAGTATGCCTACTATAGATGCTTTAAATGTTATCATGTAGGTTTGGATGAATCTTCTTGCAACCTCTAAAAATCCAACACACAAGCAACAATATGTAAATGCTCTTCCAAATAGTTCCATACCAAAATGGTTCCTTACACACCAGGTTAGTTAATGACTACATGTATTAGAATATTTGTTTAACCATTTTTACAAATCTATTAACAGAGGCTTAAAAAAAATAAAGGTTTAGTTCTCTCACAGGTTAAAGAAGTATAGGGAGTTTTTTCCCCTGAGGTTAACCAGGAAATAGTTCCCTCTATTCAGTGGTTCTCAACCTTCCTAAGGCCGCGACCCTTGCATACAGTTCCTCATGTGGTTGTGACCCTCAACTATGAAATTTTGCTACTGTTATGCATTGTGATGTAAATACCTGCATTTTCCGATGTCTTAGGTGACCCCCTAGGGTCTCGACCCACAGGTTGAGAACCACTGCTCTATGTCATTACTATTGTGTCAACTACCAAGATGTTGCCTTTATCTAAATAGCTTCACCATCACTACATCCAAAAGAAGGTGTGGGGGAAAGATTGGATGGCAAACACATTCCTTTTAGGGATATGACCTGAAAGTTGCACACAGCATTTTTGCTCATATTTAATGTTAGAGTATTTGATCATGTGAGCAAATTTGAGGCAAAGAATGTTGATATCTCACTGGGCAGTTGTCTTAGGTCAAGTTTCCCTGGAAAGGGATTTCAAAGAAGACATTTCTCTCAGGAATTTAATGGGATAAATGCTCTTGGAAGCAATATCTGTAAGGATGCACTGGAAGCAGAACTGATAAAAGCAAAATTGAACTTCAGTGCATTTGCAACAGAGACCACAGCAAATCCCTCAGGAATCTCTGAAGTATTGTTATCCCTTCACAGAAATGTATAGAATTGAGGCAACCCTGGACCAACAACTGATGGGATAGAAACCTCCCTGTAGGAGGGGACATGACTTTGGGTGAACCAGCTTGCCAAGGGAAATTCATAAAAAAGAAGACATCAATAGCGACTGAGACAGAAATAATTTAGATAGAAAGGGGCAGGACCAGGGGAAGAGGAAGTGAAACCAGGAACCCAGCTAGGCAGAGTTACTAAGATACCCCAACTGGGGTGGGAAGGAAGAGTGCACACAAAAGACATGAACTTTAAAATATATGGTTATTGCTGAGACAGACAGCGTGCAGATAACCAATCACAAGGCAGGGAGGCAAATGATATACAAATAAAAGCACTCGCTCCCTTCCTCTCTCCTCCAGAGCGGCGCATAATGGATACCTGACATTCCTGTTGCTGAGGAGCACATCCCCTGTGCCGACGTGGCATATGACCCTGTGGGCCTCCACACATGGACTATTAGACTTTAATTGGCCTGAATACTAAACTACTCCCACTGTAACATGGAAAGTAAGCTCTGGACACTGACCTGCTCTTGGAACCCTAGCTTCACCTTTCCCAGGCCTGGCTTCTCCCAATAAACTCTCATTCCATTAATCCTTTTGGTCCATGACTTCATTCTTCAAATTTCATAAGACAAAAACTCGGACTAAAAACACCCACATTTTTGGTTGCACCATCACTCCTGACATCTAGAAAAGTGAATGGCTTGATCATTAAAGGGAGATCTGTGCAATACATTTCAGCATCCATTAATGCGGTTGAATGCTCAGCTAAAACTTGGGAGGTTCTCTTATAAAAAAGGAAAAAGAAGGTATGGATTTTGAATGTATTGATTTTCTATGGTTGTGTTATAAATTACCACATGGTTAGCAACTTGAAATAATACCCAGTTAGGATTTCACAGCCCTGTAAGTCAGAAGTCTTGTTCAGTTTGGTTTCTTAGCTTAGGGTCTCACAAGCCTTAAAGGAAGTACAGGCTTGACTGGTGTTGTGTTTTGTTTGTCATGACCTCCTGATTCGTTGGTTGATGCTCAACCACTGAGCCATGCCATCTGGGCACTACAAATAGTATTTTAAATACTTATGGTTTATTTAGGCAAGGAAATTCTGATTCAACTGACAAATTTAAAATAAACAACAGAAATTAGGTTTAACTTAAAACTTTTTATTCTTTAATCTATAAAACATTTTTATGGATATAAATTCCACAAGATTTGATAGCTGGTAGGTAAAAGATAGGAATTATGGAATTTAATAGCAATAAATAATTGTTTTTTTAAGTTGTTTTCAGAGTTCTGTCAAAATAAAGTTAATTTAAATCAAAACACTTTTAACTTAGAACTTAATAATGATGTTTATTTGAATGTAAACTTAATTTGTAGATTAAATAAGAACTGGTATATAATCAAGAGCATACAACATCCAGATCAGAAGTTGAGAAAGCCCACTTGAAAGATGGTCTGGAACATTTAATATTAATGAGAAATTGACACCAGAAATTTTAATCTAAAGGTCAGTTATATCTGAGAGTCAAATAGAAAAATAATCCAAATTTAGATCCACTTTTCTCATATGAATTATAAATGATATTTATCCAGGACTTTTTGGAGCAATATGTCTTGAATTTCATGGATAATGATTTTTTTTTACCAGTCTTTCTTTGCAAAAATCTTCTTTTAAACCTAATATGGGCTTATATCTAATTTTCCTTTAGATATCTTTTCTAAGCTTTGTGTTGGTGATTCTTAATGCTGTTGTCATACACTTGTTAATGAGTGTCCTCAATTAGCATTTTTCATTGTTATCCTTTTAAAAACTCATTTTTAAAAACTGTTATGTATTAATGTGATAGCAGTACATCCTCACAGATACAAAGTACTAAGTTAACAGTAAGTAAACACAAATAAACCTAATTTCCTTCATTTTTTAGAAAAAATAGGTTTCATGTATATGGGTCTGAAACAGAGGAGAAAACTGTAAAGCAACAAAATTGAGAAGAACTATAGAAATTCCCATTATGGGTTTCTTCACTTTCCTATTATCCCTGAATCAGACTGTATTATTTATATAATGAAAATAAGGATTAATAATAATACAGTCATCTCACATACCAAACACTGGTTTAGGCCTATAGATACTCTCAATCCACATTTCTTATATTAGAAGCCTGGCAGTCTCAGAAGGTCAAAGGGATATATATATAAAGAGAATATTTTTACCCCTTTAAATATATTTTTAATTCTAATCCTTTTTCCATGGGTTACTTATCTCACTATTCACTTTAACAGCAAATTTATTCTAGGGCACTGAAGACAGAATTTTTTGCACAGCTTAACTCCTCTGGGATATAAAATGAGGCAAGATCCTCATTAATCTAATGTGAACAGAACGCTTGTGGTGATTGAGGTGATAGAAGTCTGTGTTTAACTGTTGTTACCAACTAGGTTTTCAGCATTCATCAAACTCACCATGTTTCCCATATCCACCTTTTTGTCTGGTTTTCCTGTTTTCGTTAATTATGGGTCTTCGCAACCAAATATACTGACTTGTTTTTCATTCTTCCCTATTATTACTTAAGGATCCAAACATTGTCAGGGCCTGTTTCTTTTACCTTTGTGATGCCTACCCCACCCCAGGTAATCTAGTTTTCATCTACGTAGCTACTACTCCATTGAGTCTAAAGCTCCTCTTTGTTTTATAGCCTACTGCTTAGTCTGACTGCTTCAAGCTCCTCATTCTCCAAACTACCTTATATTAATCATTTTATGTTTCAACAAATAGAGCTGGAACCAGAGCATTCCCCTGCTCCCTAAACTTCTCTGTTCTCTCAGTCATAAAAACCACTGTCTCTTGTCTGAACTCCTATAAAAAGTTTTAATTTCTTATACCACAGACAATACATTATCCTGCTTGTGTACATGCTTTGTCTTTCTGCTGTAGTGATTGGATATTGTCTTCTTCATGGCAGAAATGTATTAATTACTGAATAGATGAATATATGGATAAATGTACACTCATCTTTATATAAAAGTCTGGTTGAATTTTCTGTTATTATTACGACAACTTGTCTTGTGAGCCTACATTACTAAATGAGAAATCTATAAGGTCTAGTAAGTATATAATGATCTAAAATTAAGTTCTACAGGTAGGCAAAACAGATAAGTTTTTATGTGAAGAGTTATCAGGATCCCTGAAAAAGGATTGTATACAATCCTCACTTCACGTCACCCAAATCCAAAACTCATATTGTTATGTAAATAAGCTACTAAGGTTATTCATGTACATAAAGGAAATTCTATGAATTCAGAACTATAACAGAACTCAAGATTTTTTGTTTGTTTTGCTATGTGGTAATGAATTCTCATATTGAGAAAATTGAACATTTTTATTTTCTGTGCACTTAATTTAATTGTGAAAGACAAGTCTTGATTTCTTGGCTCCTAAGTAATTTTGTTTCCTATTTTTTAATGTTGCCAAGTACCAAAATAATTAGATTTATGATTATCATACCAATATAAATTCTTTAAATGCTACTCAGAAAAAAAGCATATTCTATTTGGGTAAAGTGTCCTATAATTTTCTGAGTTAATTCATTTTCCAGAGAGATTAGATCATTACAATGGAGAGCTATGCTTTAAGAGAATTCTATACGAATAAACAGTGCCCTTGATTTTAGAAGTCCTTAATTTGGGTTCATATATTAATGAATCTCTTGAAATTGCATATAGGTTTGTGCTTATCAGTGCTGCCCCTTTTTACTTTAGAGAAAAAAGTTCATAATTTTGATCACATTCTCAAAGGGTTTTATGACCTACAAATGGTTAAGAATTTTCTAAAAACAACACATTTTGAATTTTTGGTTCTGAGGCCTAATTCAAGTAAATAAAAAACTTTTTGAACTAGCAATATATATATCTTCACCAAAGTGTAGTAATTTAGGAAATGAATATCAGACAAAGAATTTAATAATTATGTCAGCTAACCCTCTGTTCAATATGAAGTCCTGTTATTCAGACTGCTTTCATTATTTTGTCACTCATTCATTTATTTAGTAGCCACTCTTGCATTCACATCTTTTATTAGAAACTGTAATATTAATAGAGGAAAAATAAGAAAAAGGCAAGTTGTATTTTTCTTCATTGATTTTGTAAAACACATCCACACAAAAGACCATCTTTTCAAAATATTTTAAACCTACAAATTGTATAAGTCAGTGTTTTGGGGGAAAAATTTAAACAGATTTTTATAAAGGTGACAAAATATTAAGAGTAAGTTGCAGAAACATTTCCTGTACTTAAAAGAAACAATAAACTAGCCTATGTAAGTGTTATCTGATGAGAGCCTATGAGGTAATGAATATCTCGTTGGTAATCGATATTAAGTTATCTTAGTTGCTGTAAAAAAAAAAACAAATTAAGCGACTTTCATTATATAGTTTATCTGTAGACAAAAATAATCTAGAAAGTAATTGCTTAATTGAAATAATGTAAAGCATGGGCACTCTTACAAATATTTTCTCTAAATTTAGAAGCAATGTCACGGATATGTATCATAATATTGATGACAAAAGGAAGGTAAGGAGAAGCACTGACAAGTTTTCTCCAATACTTGGAGACTAAATGACTATAATTTTCCAATAAGGCTGCTAAACTTTTCATCATTAAAAATGCAATTCTTACTGTTGCTTCTGTTTTTTGCTCATTCTATATTCCATAATGAAAATTATTTTATTCTCCCAAACTTCTTTCTTATCAAGAATAATCTCCTCCAAACCGCACAACAAATTGTTTCATCTTAAGACCCATCTCTTCCATTTATAAATATTCAGCATTGTCTGACAAATAATATCAATTTTATCCAATAACTTTATATATTATTTTATTCAGACATTCTATAAGTATTTAGTAATCTCTACCTATATGGTAAGAACTGCTTTTAAAAGTGGAGGTATAGCGGTATGCAAAATAGTATTCTCATTCTCACAGTACAACCATTTTAGGAAGAATAGGAATACAACAAAATATAATCAAGAAAATATTCTCTGAAAGATAGTACTTGAGAAGAGACCTTTAGTATTCAGAAAATAAATCTTATGGTTACTTAAGGGAAGACTATTCTCATGAAATCAAATATTAATTGAAAAACCCTCAAGTACTTGTGTGACTGAAATACTCAAGGAACAGTAATAATGCCAGTGTGACTATAGCTGAATAGTGAAACAGGAAGTCAGAAATGTAGAAAGAGACAGAAATAGCAATGTCATGTAGGCCTCGGTGAGGTCTTTGTGTGTTACTTTGAATGAGGTGGGAAGCTAATGAACAATTTGAATAGAAAAGTCCTATGATATAACACACCTTTTTAAAGGAGAACTCTGATTATTGAGTAAGAAACAGATTACAAGTGTAGTTTTATGAAGATTTTTAAATATTTATATTTGTAATTGATTTCAGAGAGGAATGGAGAGAGAGAGAGATAGAAACATCAATGATGAGAGGAAATTATTGATTGGCTGCCTCATGCACACCCCACACTGGGGATATAGCCTACAACCCAGGCATGTGTCCTGACTGAAAATGGAACCATGACCTCCTGGTTGACAGGTCAATGCTTAAACACTGAGCTCAGCCGGCCTGGCTGCAGTGTATTTTTGATGAGTAGTGGAGTCAGAGCTGGTTTAGAGAGAATGAGAAGAGAAGCACTTTTGGAGTGGAGAGTAAGGACCTCTGAAACCTCCTTAAAATCAATGAGAAGCCATCAAAAATTAAGAAAATCAACTTTTACAGAACTCTGGATATTAACCAGTGGTTTGCAGCAATCAAAGAAGCATTTATTTAAGAAAAATACCAAAATATTGGTAAAACCAATGAAGTTTGTAGCATTTTGCTTTGGCCACTCTCCACCGCTCTCTCCCCCAGATCTTCTGTAGCCAGGTAATCACTCAAAAAATCATAGTGAAGCCAAAACCGGCTTGGCTCAGTGGATAGAGCATCGGCCTGCAGATTGAAAGGTCCCAGGTTTGATTCCAGTCAAGGGCATGTACCTTGGTTGCAGGCACATCCCCAGTAGAGGGCATGCAGGAGGCAGCTGATCGATGTCTCTCTCATTGATGTTTCTAACTCTCTATCCCTCTCCCTTGCTCTCTGTAAAAAAATCAATAAAATATTTTTAAAAAATCATAGTGAAGACCAACAGCCTAGCAGCCACTGGAGGAGGCTGAACAGGTATGAAGCTAGCCATAAAGCTTCATTTTCAGAGAATTACTTGATCTGCATGGGATCTCCCTGGAAACACTAAATCAAATGGCTGGTCTTTATTTAACATAACTCAAGAGCTCATTCAGAACAAAATATTTTTTTTTTCTTGGGGGCAGTTAGAGAAAACAATTAGTGGCAGTTGTTTAATATCTCAGCTGTCTGAGGCAGCAATACCAGTTGATTATCCAAGACACTTACCAAAATTTAAAAGAAATATCTGAGGAAGTAGATGTCCTTTAGAAGCTTTAAAAGATTTGATATATATGTGGGAATATAAAAGGTCAAGTACATGTACATGTCTGCACATAGACAAAAGAGAAATAAGAAGGCCCTAATTTCTTACTTCTCACTAAATTTGAGTGTTTGAGCAAGCTGGAAGTCAAGGCAGAGTGTATACTGCCAGAAGAGGGACCGAAGGTATGGGGCAACAGAAACACAAACCCATTCACAAGGCTAGGAGACATTTTTTAAATTAATATAGAAAAACTGTCAAGGTATTAGAAAAAAACAGATAATCGAGGAGAGACACAGGCAACAAGTAATATAGGCTTGATTGAATTAGTCCTACAAAGTAATTAAACAAACAACAATAAGGACACACTACAGAGAACAATAAACACTTGGTGGATGGGAGAGTGAATCTGATTTCCAGAGTTACCATATTATATTATTAAAGTGGTCTGTTTCCAACAAAATTAAAATATAAGCAAAGAAAAAGGACATGTGACAGAAATACACAAAAAAGAAAGCAGTCAATTAAAACTGTTCCTGACTGTTGCCATATGTTGAACTTACTAGAATAATATTAAATCATATTTTATAAGTAAACTAGAGGCCTGGTGCACAAAATTTGGGCACAGTGTTATGTGTCCCTCAACCCAGCTTGTGCCCTCTCTAATCTGGGAACCCTTGAGGGATGTCTGACTGCCCTGGTAGGATTGAGCCTAAATAGGCAGTCAGATATCCCTCTCACAATCCGGGACTGTTGGCTCCCAACTGCTCACCTGCCTGCCTTCCTGATTGCCCCTAACTTCCCCTGCCAGCCTGATTTAAGCCTAACTATTCCTCTGCCAGACTGATTGCCCTTAACTTCTCTCCCATGCTGGCCTGATTACCCCTAACTGCCCTCCCCTGCAGGCCTGGTCTCCCCCCCCCCCAATTGCTTGCCCCTTGAGGCCTGAGTTCCCCCCACCTGTCCTTCCCTGCAGGCTTGATCACCCTCAACTGCTCTCTCTTGCAGGCCTGGTCCCGTCCAAGTGCCCTGCCCTGCTGGCCATCTTGTGGCAATTATCTTGTGTCCACATAGGGGCAGCCATCTTTGACCACATGTGAGCAGCCATCTTGGTGTGTTGGAGTGATAGTCAATTTGCATATAACTCTTTTATTATAAAGGATAGAGGCCTGGTGCATGGGTGAACACTGGCTGGTTTGCTCTGAAGGCTGTCTCAGATCATGTTGGGGGTTCACTTGGGGTGTGGGGTGGCCGGGTCGAGGGACTTGTGGTGGTTTGCAGGCCAGGCACAACCACTGGTGACCCAAGCATAGGCTGGAAGCAAGTATCTGGGATTTATTTATCTTCTATAATTGAAACTTTGTAGCCTTGAGTGGAGGTCAGGGCAGGCCAGTGAGGGTGAGAAACTTGGCCTCCTCCATCACTGTGGGCAACCCAAGCCTCCTGCTTGTGCAGACATCCAGGGAAAACCATTCTGTAGGCAGTGCCTGGGAGCCTCCACAGGTGTGATTTTGCACAGACAAGGGTGTGTGGCCCTGCAGTAGAAATTCTGAACTCTCTCTTCCTGAATAAATACCCATGGACACCCCAGATGTGCAACTTCAATGCCAGGGCTCCTCAGAGTGCATCAGAGCTCTGTGCCAGAAAAGACAACTCCACAGATGTGCATTTCTAAAAGGCAGACCCCCTGAGCCCATATATCCACAGTGTGCTCAGGGGAGCAGCTATGAGACTCTGCTGGGTGTGATTTTACACAGACCAGGGTGCACTGCCCCACAGTAGAAATTCTGAAATCCCTCTTCCTAAATGACTGCCCACATTCACCCAAGCTGCTAAACCTCAGTGCTTCAGAGCTCTGAGCCAGCAAAGGCACCTTCACAGATGTGAATTTCCCAACAGACAGGCACCCTAAACACATCTACTCATAGAGTACTCATGGGTACCAATGTGAGTTCTCCCTGGGGTGATCTTGAACAAACAGGAGTGCCCTCCTCCCCAGCAGTAGAAATTCTGAATTCACTCATTCTGGATACCTGCCCACAGATGCCTCGATGATGAGGCTACACTGTCAGGGCCCTTCAGAGTGCTTCAGTGTGACTCGCAGACAAACATAATGGGAGTGAGCCGCCACTAGGAGTGAGCACCTATTCACCACAGGTGTAGCAGCAAAAGCTGAGTCTTCCCACCCCACAATTACAGAATTCTGGACACAGCAGTCATGCCTTTACAGAGTACAGACCCCCTGAGCCCCATCACCCCAGCATATGGGTCCTGGGTGCCACTGTGAGTCCTCACTCTCACTGGGCATGCATGATTTCAATTAAGGATGCAAGACAGCAAAAATTGGAACAATCCCCTCCATGGCTGCTGCCTTCTAGACACGTGTGTCTTTCAAGCTCACAGGCCTACATCAAGAGAACCCAAATAGTCAAGTAAGGAGCTACACTAGATTACCAAGTCCAGAACTGAGAGATTATACCAGTAGCACCATCCCCTTAAAGAACTTGAGTAGAAATGCAATTGGATCTACAATTAAAACATTATAACAAAAAATGGGAAGACCAAAAAGCAATCCCCAAAGGAAAGAAAAAGAGGAATCACCAGAAAGGGAGTTAAATGAAATTGAGGCCAGTAGTTTATCAGAGAAATAATTCAGAGCAATAGTTTTGAGGATGTTTAAAGGGCTGGATGAGAAATACACACAACTCAACAACAAATACACACAACTCAATGAGAACTAAAAGGAGTTGATTGAGAATGTCACCAACATGAAAAGAAACCAAGAGGAGATGAAGACCGGCATAGCTTCAATAAAGAACACAATGGAAGGCTTAAACAGTAGACTAGAAAAGGCAGAGGGCTGCATCAGCAGATTAGAAGACAAGGTAGGAAAAAAAAACAGGCAAACACATCAGCAACTGGAAAGAAGACTTAAAAAGCAAGAGGGGAGCCTAAGGGAGCTTTGGAACAACACAAAACAAAACAAAACAATATTCATGTAATAAGGGTACCAGAAGGAGAGGAAGAGAAGCAAGGAATAGAAAACCTGTTTGAAGAAATAATGACAGAAAACTTCCCTGATATTGGCAAGATAAAAAACATGCAAGTCCAAGAAGCACACAAAGTCCCAAACAAATGAACCCTACAAGACTGACACCAAGACACATCATAATTAAATTGGCAAACACCAATGACAAAGTAAGAATCTTAAAGGCTGCCAGAAAGAAACAGAAAGTTACCTATAAGGGTTCTCCTATTAGAATATCAATGGATTCCTCAAGGGAAACATTACAGGCCAGAAGGGATTCTAATGAAATTTGCAAAGTGAGGCAAAGTAAGGGACTGAACCCAAGAATACTATGGCCAGCAAGGCTTTCATTCAAAATTGAAGGTGGAATCAGGAGCTTCACAGACAAAAGATGGCTAAGAGAGTTTATCACTACCAAACCAGCAATGCAAGAAATGCTAAAGGAACTGCTGTAAAAAGAAGAAACAGAAAAGCAAGAAGAAGCACACACATTAAGAAAAAATATGAGAATAAAGATGTACTTGTCAATAATAATATTAAATGTAAATGGATTAAGTGCACCAATCAAAAGACAGAGGGTAGCTGAATGGATAAGAAAACATGACCTATATATTTGCTGTCTGCAAGAGACCCACCTCAGAACAAAGGTTTCACACAGACTGACAGTGAAGGGATGGAAAAATATGTTGCAGGCAAATGGAAATGAGAAAAAAGCTGGGGTTGCAATACCTATATCTGAAAAAAGGCCATAACAAGAGATAAAGAAGGCCACTACATAATACTAAACCAATCAATTCAACAAGAAGTTATAACTCTGGTAAACATATTATTTACCCAATACAGGAGCACCCGAATACATAAAACAACTTCTGGAAGATAACAAGGGAGAGATTGATAATGATACAGTCATAGTAGGGCACTTTAAACCCCACTGACACCACTGGACAAATCAACTGAACAAAAAATCAGCAAAGAAAGAGCAATCTTAAATGACACACTTGATCAGATGGACTTAATTGACATCTTCAGAATATTTCACCCCATATCCACAGCATATATATTCTTCTCCAATGCACATGGGACATTTACAAGGATAGACCACATATTAAGGCACAGGCAAAGTCTCTTCAAATTCAAAAAGATAGAAATCATATCAAGCATCTTCACAGATCCAAATGGCATAAAACTAGAAAACAATTATAATAAAAACAATCCAAAAAAATCAAGCACTTGGAGACTAAATAGCATGCTATTAAATAATGAATGGGTTACCAGAGAGATAAAAAAAAAATAACAAACATTATGGCAACAAATGACAATGAAAAAACAACAATCCAAAATCTATGGGACACAGCGATAGCAGTCTTAAGAGGGAATTTCATAACTCTAAAAGCCTACTGCAAAACAAACAAACAAAAAAAACACAAGAAACAATGGTAATAAATTATCTAAGCCTATAACTCAAAGAGTTAGAACAAGAGCAAAAAGAAAAGCCCAGTGTAAGCAGAAGGAAATAAATAATAAAGATCAGAGGGAAGAAAACAACATAGAGACAAAAGAAAGGATACAAAATATCAACAAAATCAAGAGTCGGTTCTTTGAAAGGATATAAAAGATTGATGAAACTCTAGCCAGACTCATGAAGAAGCAAAGAGAGAGGATCCAAATAAACAAAATCAGAAATGAAAGATGAGAAATAACAACAGACCCTTCCAAAATACAAAGGATTGTTCAAAAAAATACTATGAACAATTCTATTCCCACAAAATGGACAATCTGGAGAAAATGGACATATTCCTAGAAAAATACAACCTGCCAAAACTCAATCAGAAAGAATATAAACATCTCAATAAGCAAATAACTATGGAAGAAATTGAAACAGTCATCAAAAAGCTTCCCGCAAACAAAAGCCCAGGGCCAGATGGCTTCACAACGGAGTTTTACTAAATATTCAAGAAAGAACTAAAATATAACCTCCTCAGACTATTCCAAAAAAATTCAAGAGGAAGGAACACTTCCAAGCTCATTCTATGAAGCCAGCATCACACTAATACCAAAACCAGATCAAGATAACACAATGAAAGAGAATTATAGGCCAATATCCCTCATGAATATAAATGCCAAAATCCTCAACAAAATTCTAGCAAATCGGATCAACAGTACTTCAGAAAGATCATATACCATGACCAAGTAGGATTTATCCCAGGGATGCCAGGATGGTACAATACCCACAAATCAATAAATGTGATATATAACATAAAAATATTGAGAGATAAAAACCACATAGTCATATCAATTGATGTAGAAAAAGCATTTGGCAAAATCCAACACCCTTTCTTGATAAAAACTCTCAGCAAGGTGGGAATAGAAGGATCATATCTCAACATCATAAAAGCCACATATAATAAATGCACAGTTAACATCATATTCAATGGGCAAAAACTAAAACCATTTCCCCTAAGAACAGGAACAAGACAGGGATGCCCACTATCACCATGCCTCTTTGACATAGTACTGAAAATACTAGCCATTGCAATTATAAAAGAAGAAATAAAAGACATCCAAATTGGAAAAGAAGAAATAAAACTGTAATTATTCGCAGATGACATGATCCTGTGCAAAGAAAACCCTAAAGACCCCATCAAAAAATTATTAGGCTTAATAAATGGATTTGGCAAAATAGCAGGATACAAAATTAATGCCAAGAAATCTATGTCATTTCTATACACCAACAGTGAACTTACAGAAAGGGAGACTAAGAAAAGAATCCCAATTATTATCGCACCAAAAAAATTAAGACACCTAGTAATGAACTTAACTAAGAAGGTTAAAGATCTATATGCGGAAAGCTACAGAACACTGAAAAAAGAGATAGAGGAAGACATAAACAGATGGAAGAACATACCATGTTCATGGATTGGAGAATCAACTTCATTAAAATGTTCATACTACCCAAAGCAATCTGTAAGATTCAATGCACTCCTCATTAAAATACCAACAGAATATTTCACAGATCTAGAAAGAACTCTTCAAAAATTCATCTGGAATAAAAAAAAAAAAAAGACTGCGAATAGCCACAGCAATCCTGAAGAAGAACCAAGTAGATGGGATCTCAGTACCAGATTTAAAGCTGTATTACAAAACCACTATTCTCCAAAAAGCCTTTTACTGGTAAAAGAAAGAACTAGACCAATGGATGAGAATAGAGAACCCATTTTTCAACCCAAAACCACTATGCTAAATTAAATTTGACAAAGGAGGCATTAACATACAATGGAGTCAAGACAGGCTCTTCAATAAATAGTGCTGGGAAAATTGGACACACACATGCAAAACAAAATGAAACTAGACCACCAACTTACACCATACACAAAAATAACCTCAACATGGATAAAGGACATAAACATAAGATGGGAAACCATAAAAATACTAGAAGAATCCACAGTCAGAGAAATCTCATATATATGCTGAAGCAATTTCTTCACTGATTCCACTCCTAGGGCAATGGAAACCAAAGAGAAAATAAACAAATGGCACTACATCAAAATAAAAAGCTTTTTCATAGCAAAAGAAACCATAAACAAAGCAGCAAGAAGCTCACTGTATGGGAGAGTATATTTGCAAATGATAAAGATTTAATCTCCAATATTTACAGAGAACTCATATAACTCAATGAAAGGGAGATAAACTACCCAATTAAAAAAAAATGGGCAAAGAACCTAAATAGATACTTTTTAAAAGAAGACAGAAGGAAGGCCAAGACATATGAAAATATGCTCAAAGTCAATAATTATCTGAGAGATGCAAATTAAAACGACAATGTGGTATCATTTCACACCTCTCAGAATGGCAATCATCAACAAATCGACAAACGACAAGTAGTGGTGAGGACGTGGAGGAAAAAGAACCCCTGTGCACTGCTAGTGGGAATGCAGACTGGTGCAGCCACTGTGGAGAACAGTATGGAATTTCCTCAAAAAAAAAAAAAAAAAACTAAAAATGGAACTCCCATTTGACCCAGTGATCCCACTTCTAGGAATATATCCTAAGAAATTAGAAAAAAAAAACAGTCAGAAAGGATATATGCACCCCTATGTTCATAGCAGCACAATTTACCATAGGTAAGATTTTGCAACAGGCTAGGTGCCTATTAGCAGATGACTGGATCAGAAAACTATGGTACATCTACACAATGGAATACTATGCTCCTATTAAAAAGAAGAAATTCTTACCATTTGCAGCAGCCTGAATGGAAATGGAGAGCCTTATGCTAAGTGAAATAAGCCAGTCAATAAAAGAAAAATACCACATGATCTCACTCATTTATGGATAATAAAAACTGATGAATAAAAAGATAGATACAGAGGCAATAAAGCGTCAGACTGTCACATTAGAGCAGGAAGGTTGGGGAGGAGTAGGGAAGATAAGAGATCAACTGAAGGACTTGTATGCATGCATATAAGCATAACCAATGGATACAAGACACTAGGGGGTGAGGGCATGTCTGGGAGTGGGGTGGGAGGGCAATGGGATAATTTGTACACATGTAACACCTTAATCAATACATATATATATATATATATATATATATATATATAATAAAAACATCAACTTATTTATTGCATTTCTATAAATTAGATGTTGTTATTAATATACCTACAAAGTTGTTAAATGAGTCACATAGATAGCAAGTGGCAGGGTAGTTGGGTCTTATGTCTGTCATTTTGAGTGCTTTTTTATTTAATTAGAAATGAAGAAATATAAGGGGGTGGGGACCAGTATTGTTCTAAGGTGGAGGGACCACACAAGCAGTCAACCATGGCTGGAGGCGTATTTATTTATTTTTTCAATCCTCACCTGAGGATATTTTTCCATTGATTTCTAGAGAGAGGGAAAGAGAGAGGGAAAGACAGAGATAAATATCTATGTCAGAGAAACACATTGGTTGTCTCCTGCACACACCCTGACCAGGACCTGGGCCAGGAAGGAGTGTGAAACTGAGGTATATGTCCTTGACTGAAATCCAACCCAAAAATCTTGGGTCCACAGGCCAGTGTTCTATCCACTGAGCCAAACTGGCTAAGGCAGTAGGAGTATTTATCACTGGCAATGTTTAGAAATAGTGGTATATGGTGATAATAAAGTCAGACCAACTTTTAATCTGTTTGTTGTTTTTAAATTATCTTTAAGTAGGGCATCCTCTTTTTGGCTGCATCTGTGGCAAACTATGCCATTCATCTGGATCAAACTGCTAAGGTTGTTGACCCAGTCACCTCTATTCACTAAAACAATGCTCACTCTAGTTTTTAAATAAACTTTACTGAAAACATGAAGACAACAAAAGCAAATACAAAACAGAAAGAAAAATCTGTAAATTGAATATATAGTGCTACTATTTCTAAAACTATTTATATTGCTCCTTTATAGGATCTTCTACTGCCTACTGTCCATTTTCTGCATTAGTTCTCATTTTGTTTTTGTTTTTTTTTTTTGTTTGTTCTTAAAATATATTTTTATTTATTTTAGAGAGGAAAGGAGAGGGAGAGAGAAATAGAAACACCAATGATGAGAGAGAATCATTGATAGACTGCCTCCTGTACAGCCCATACTGAGATCATGCCCACAACCCAGGCATGTGCACTGACCAGGAATTGAACTGTGACCCCCTGGTTCAGAGGTCAACGCTCAACCACTGAGCTACACTGGCTAGGCAGTTTTCAATTTGTTTAGTTACAGTTTCTGGAGTTCACTAAACTCTCTTCCTCCAGCTCCCACCATTTCCGTTACCTCAAACTCATAGGTATTTTCTGAAGCCAAAATCTCCTTATGTCCTTCAATCCAGAAGAAGCTAAAGGTCAACTTAAATTTAAAAAGTCCCCTTATTGTCTGAACCTCACCATTACATTAAAGGCTTCAACTTCATATTTCATAGTCTAAGTCAAATGTTATAATTTCACTCAAAATCCTTAAATATTATAGAACAGCTTATTAGGCAAGTCTGAAAACAAAAATTCTTCATTGTATCCTTCCTTTCAGAAGTCTCTATTAACAAAAAGCATTTTTACTCCAATCACACAAGATATCTGGCCCTGATACAGATAAATGAATCACATAGTTTCTTTTTGAAAAAATCCCCAGCTGTTGTGACTTTTTTCCTTGTTAAAAACTACTTCAAAAAAAAAAAAAAACACTTCAAGGTTTTCTATGAAGGAATCATCATTATACAGTATGTAAGCTAAAGTGGGTATCTATATAATTTTATTTGAGAAGCTCTGGAAAGGGACCTCCCTTCTCTCTACCAATATAGTCTCTCTATAGATGGATGTAATCCTGTTAAAATGTTTAAATCCAAAGTATATTTTAATCACATGCTCTTATCAACATTTACTTTGAAACATTCATACACTTCCACAGGGCTGAGGGAGACAAAAGATAACTCTCATTGATTTGAAATTCATCCCTATGTCCTGATCTGTCCCAGTCTTCTATGTTTGGTTCTAAAACACTGTCATTTGGGAATCATAAACTCAAATACTTACAAGGAACAAGACCATAATGGAGTGAAATGAGCTGGGCAGTATGTTTGAAATATTAGAGTGTGTGCTTCATCTAAGAGAATATCTGCTCTTCACTTTGGGCTGATTATACACATCTGGAAATGTGAGATCAGTGTGGCTAGATCTTTGAAAATTTTCAAGAGATTCAGGAAATCCAATTTTTTTTTACTCACTTGTTAAACATTGAAACTATATTCAAAAATTTATTAGCAGCCAAAACCGGTTTGGCTCAGTAGATAGAGCATTGGCCTGCGGACTGAAAGATCCCAGGTTCGATTCCGGTCAAGGGCACGTACATTGGTTGCGGGCACATCTTCAGTAGGGGGCGTGCAGGAGGCGGCTGATCGATGTCTCTCTCTCATCGATATTTCTAACTTTCTATCCCTCTCCCTTTCTCTCTGTGAAAAATCAATAAAATATATTTAAAAAAACTTATTAGCATACTAATTCTAACTATTAGTTAGCTAATAATTAGCACTATTATTAATGAACAAAGAAATACACGATTGTAAACTGCCATTTTGTTCCCTTTACCAAGTCTATCTATAAACCAGCTGATGCTGCTTAGCTCTGAAGAATAAGATAAGGCTATTTATCCTAATATTTAATAAATCTATTCTATACTACTTTATATTATTTTTCCTTTAAATAAGATAACATATAGAAAAGGAATGTGGTTTTATTTAATATAATTATATGGCATTAGTTTCTGCTCTTTGAAATCTCACCTTAGATTATATATAGACATCCAAAAGAACAATAAATGCATGTTTATCTAGATGTTAAGACCATCGGAAAACACAGATATTTACATTACAATTCATAACAGTAGCAAAATTAAAGTTATGAAGTAACAATGAAAATAATTTTATCGTTGGGGGTCACCACAACATAAGGAACTGTATTAAAGGGTCGAGGCATTAGAAAGGTTGAGAACCACTGATCTAGACACTTCATCTCTGTGGTATTTGAAACAAGCATGGCTGCATCTTCAACTTTTATCTTTTGTTTGGCATTGTGATACTTCATGTTAATTTTGTCATGCTTTTTAAATTCATTTTCCTTGAGGAATTCCAAACCTCTTGTATATCTAAAGCAGTTCATTTTTTTACATTTAAGATCTTTTATTTACTTAATTTATTCCACTTACCTTTTAGAAAGAGTGCCATCCCACTGTTGCTCCTACTTTACTTGTTCTTACCTTTTACAAAGTGTGCCATCCCACTGTTGCTCCACTTTAAAGTTGCTAAACTTTACCCCAGAATCAGGTCTGTCTCTGCCACAAAATCAAAAATTGTATTAGATTGAGCCCTATGAAAGTACAATTTTTATAGGACAAATGTCAAGTATCAGCAATTTCATGTGTTTTTTCATAACCTAAAAAATAAATCTTTGGACAGATTGATGTTATAATCAATCTAAATTTAAACCCAATTGTTAAGCTTTAAAATATTGCCACACAAAATCTCCACAAATGCATCCTTATTTTTTATTTGCAATGGCAATAAAAGGAATAGAAATAAAACCTATAGATTTTTTCCTTATATTTCATATCCTAATGTCCTATCTTTTCCATGTTTACCATTTTATCTTCATTTGGATGGTCCCATTGGAGCATCTCAAGTCTGAAATTTTAGAATTGATGCTTAATTGAAGTGCTGCCTCCACACTATGGTAAACAAATACATAGATATAATTGTGTGCATATTATCTCTTTCTCCACAAAACATAAAAAAAAAAAACATTGGCTCTTTTAAAATTATGCTCAATTGTGAAATGCATTACAAATAACTTTTTACTATTATGAAATATTAAAAAACAAAGTTCAGCTCAGTAAATTTCAATATTTAATTGGCTCTATTAAGTAGTTCATGAATCAGGGAGTGTCCCCTTTAGCAACTAGAAGGGTGTGTAACAGCATAAAATGCTTGGTCTCTATTTGACTCATCTTTTTTGAAGCCTCTTTGTTCATATGACCTGCAGGCTATTTGCTTCTGCTTAAGACTTGCCTATAGACATGCTAATCATTAGAGGAATTCTGCTTGCAGCTTGAATTTTATAAAAATAGCCCCTCCTATTTCCTCTACCCTTGACATAAGAGAAGCCTGAACGCTGTACTTCCATTTTGGCAATATGGGTTTGAGGTACCACTAAGGCTTCTATCTTCTTGGCTGGTGCCTTCTCAATCAATATACCTTTCTTTACTTGAAACTTTGAGGTTTTGAATTTTGTAACAAGTATTCTGGGAAGTTTTGGGGGCAAGGAAACTATTAACAAAAGAAAATAATAAATTATTTTGAGACCAGTACATATTTTCAGAGAAAGGGAATAGCAATGGCTTTTATCATACAGATTAGCTTTTCTTTCTAAGGGGGATGGAGAGGACCCATATGATAGATTACCTTATTAGTGCTGACCAGAAAATTCCAAACTGATTAAGATTATATTCATAAGAGAGGCAGAAACACCAACTAGGTCAGTTATTAAGTCTAGGTTTG